>JAPFFP010030163.1:0-15713 GCA_026153255.1 Solanum medicagineum | reverse complement strand
AAATTTAGCGTCATTTGTCCCTTTCATGTCTTGTTTCCTTTGGGTTGTACTAATATTATAAGGTGTGGGGTGTTACAGATTCGTAATAAGTGTCCACTTACGGGACAAGAGCTGTCAGACTAGCTGTAACGACTATCCTACGCTGGAAACATAGTTTTGTAAGTTAAAGTAGAAGTATACTCGCTCCCCACTCAGTGCTCGATACTTCTCCCAAGACTAAAACATGCTCAACTTATCAATTAACTCATCATCGACTCATCATTATCACAACTCAACTCATCATTTTCTCATCATCAACTCATAAATCAACTAAATAATTTAATCAACCAACGCAAATGATTAACTAGGCTTAGACTCAAACAATCATTTAGACTCATTAAATCAAATCGTCATGCAATATAATCAAGACATCATATATCATAATGTATGTGACTCAATGCAACATACTCCTCATGCTCATATATACTCAAGTTACTCAACTCAATGTGCATTAATCCACTCAATTCAATACGCTCAATTTACCCAACTCAATATGCTTCATTTATGCATAACATTCCATGGAAACATGTAAATTAGGGTTCATACCATCATGAATGAAAATAAATGTATGCATCTCACATTCATCCTTATCAAAACATAGGAATTATATCATGTAATGTAATGTAAAATAAGACCTCATGATGAATATAAGCATATAGTATCCTTGTATTAAAATAAAAGGAACTTCTCAAAAATCTCAACTCTCCTCAAATCTTGACTCAAGATAATGGAAAAGGGCGTGTGGAGAAAGTAACCCACACTTTGTTTAGCCTTACATACCTAGGAGTGTATAATCTTGAAGTATCTTGGAAGAAATTGGAAGATTTCTCAAGTTCTCCTTCAAACCCTAGCTCCTCTTCTCCTAAATTTTGCTTCAATGCCTTAGAGAGAATAAAAGGGGCTATATGAGATGTTTTAGGTCTGATTCAAGTGTAAAACAGCCGTCCTTAGGCTTAGAAAGTGTGGAGAAAGGACCAAAATAACCCTTCTTAAAATATGTCAAAGATCCATTATGGGCCCCATTACATTTCGTACAAAGTACTACGACCCGTTGGACCCCTTTATAACCCTTTGGATCAATTTCAGAGATTCTGGAAATTACTACGAGCCCGAACTATGACCCGTACCCCAGCTTACAACCCATAAGGGAGGTCTCGTAGTGCAACTCTTTACTGGCAGTCTTTAGTAAAATGGCCATAACTATTGACTCCGAACTCTAAATAAGGTGAAACCAAGTGTGTTGGAAAGATAAATCAAAGGGCTTTCATTTGGTATATTATGGGACCTCCAATTCTTTATTTGCTATGAGTTATGGTCATTTAAAATTGACCCTTGCATAATCCAACACTCAAACTCATTTGTAGGAAAGTCTTGAACTTGTCAATGTACTAGAGGTCTCTTATGACTCTACTACACTTCCAACATATAGCGATGAGGCCTAAAATATAGGTACATATAAGGGTAGAATTATGAGGTATCACAATATCTCCTCATTGGGATCATTCGGCCTCAAATGATGAGCAACTAGAGATTTAGGGAAAGGCACGAATTTACCTATGGACTCCAATAATCAACCAACTCTCAATTCACTCGTGCAATCAAAAAAGCAGGAAAAGAAATCAAAAGAAGACTCAAGGAATAGGAAGTTCAAGAATTTAGGGGGAAAATACTCACCACCAACTCTTCATCGGTAGACTAGAATAAGTGAGGGTATATGCCCTTCATATCCTCCTTTGCCTCCCAAGTAGCTTCTTCTACAAATTAGTTCATGCACAATACTTTGACAGATGTAATCTCTTTGTTTCTTAATTTTTGAACCTAACAATCAAGGATTTTGAAAGGGATCTCCTCATAACCACACTGTCTCTCACTCCAATACTCTCGACAGGTACAACCAACTGTGGATCTCCCAAACACTTCTTAAGCACAGGAATGTGGAAGATCGGGTGGATGGCCTTTAACTCTGGGGTAGTTCTAACTCATAAGTCACATTGCCCACTCTCTTTATGATCTAGGAAAGGCCAATGTACCTCGGACTCAACTTCCCTTTCTTTTCCAACACTTTCAAATACACTCAATCATTGACATCAAACTCTAAGTCTCTTCTTCTAATGTCTGTGTAGGATTTTTGTCAACTTTGTGCAGTCCTCAACCTCTCTCGAAAGATTTTCATCTTTTCCATAGCTTGGTGAACCAATTCTTGTCCAATCAACTTTGCTTCACCACTTCAAGCCATCCAATCGATGACCTACACCTCCTCCCGTAGAGTGCCTCATATGGGGCCATCTGAATGCTCGAGTGGAAGCTATTATTGTAGGAAAACTCTATAAAAGGCAAGTGGTTATCCCAATTACCTTAAAATCAATGACACAAGCTCTTAACATATCTTCCAATGTCTGAATAGTATGTTCTGCCTGACTATCCGTCTGAGGGTGAAAAGTTGTGCTAAGGAGCACTGTCGTACCCAAACCCTTTTGAAATGGCTTCCAAAATTGGGTGGTGAATTGAGCTCCTCTATCTGAGATGATGGAAAAAAGAGACTCCATGTAACCTAACTATCTCCCTTATCTACAACCGGGCATAGTCCTATGTAGTGTCGGTCGTCTTGACCACTAAGAAGTGAGCTAACTTAGTCATCCGATAAACTATCACCCATATAGAGCCATGTTGTCTACGAGACCTCGGTAAACCAGTAACAAAGTCCATATTGATCATCTCCCATTTCTATTCTGGAATTTCGAAGTTCTGAGTTACTCCACATGGTCTTTGGTTCAACTTTAACTTGTTAACAGTTTGGACACTTAGAAAGAAACTCAGCAATGTCTATCTTCATTTCGCTCTACCAGTAGGCTTCCGTCAAGTCATGGTACATCTTGGTAGACCCTGGGTTGATGGAATATCTTGAACTGTGGGCCTCTGCCATGATCCTCTCTCTAACCCCGTCAACATTTGGAACATAACCTACCTTGATACCTCAACACTCCATCTCCCCCTTTGGTGAAAGATAACACCTTCTGCTTGTGCACATCGTCCTTCAATTATAATAAGACTGATCTCGATCTTGTTCCTCTTTCACCTCCACTACTAGGGATGATGTAGACCCATTGTGCACATGAACTCCTTCTTCGCTTAACTCATCTAGCTGGACTCCCAATCATGCTAGTCTATGAACCTCCTTGGCTAATTCTCATTTCTCTTCTCCACATGGGTAGTACTTCCCATGGATAATCTGCTAAGAGCATCAGCAACCATGTTAGCTTAACACGGATGGTAGAGGATGCTCATGTCGTAGTCCTTAAGCAACTTAAGCCATCTCCTCTACCTTAAGTTAAGCTCTTTTTGGGTGAAGACATATTGCAGGCTCTTGTGGTATGTGAATACATCAACATGTGCTCCATATAAATAGTGGCGCTATAGCTTTGAGAGCGAACACTACCGTTGCCAACTCCAAGTAGTAAGTAGAGTAATTCTTTTCATGAACCTTAAGTTGTCTAGAAGCATAGGCAACAACTTTCCCCTTCTGGATCAACACACATCCCAATCCTACCCTCGAAGCATCACAATATATCACAAACCCGTTCATCCCATCAGGCAAGGTCAACACGGATGCAGTGGTTAACCTCGTGTTTAGCTCTTAGAAACTCCTCTCACACTCATCAGACCATTGAAACTTGACCTTCTTCTAGGTCAGTTTGGTCAATGATGTGGATATGGAAGAGAATCCCTCAACAAATCTCTAGTAGTAGCCAGCTAAACCCAGAAAACTTCTTATCTTGATCGATGAGGTTAGTCTTAGCTAATTCTTGACCACCTCGATCTTTTGAGTATCCACTCGGATACCATCTCTAGAAATCACATGGCCTAAGAAGGCCACGGATTTGAGCCAAAATTCACACTTAGAAAACTTTGCATATAACTCATTGTCTCAGAGTGTCTGCAAAGCGATCCTAAGGTAATTGGCATGCTCCTCCTTATCTCTAGAGCACATCGAAACGTCATCAATAAACACAATCAGAAACATGTCAAGATACTGTCGGAATACTCGATTCATCAAATCCATAAAAGTTGCGGGTGCATTTGTCAACCCAAAAAACATCATTAAGAACTCCAAGTGGCCATAGTGTGTTCGAAAAGCCATCTTCAGGATATCAAATTCCCTCACTTTCAACTGTTGATAGCCTGATCTGAGGCCTATCTTACAGAAAACAGTGGTACCCTAAAGTTGGATGAACACGTCATCAATCCTCACAAGGGGATACTTATTCTTGATAGTTACCTTCTTCAACTATTGGTAGTCAATACACATCATCAAAGAACCATCCTCCTTTCACACAAATAGGACCAAAGCACCCCATGGAGAGACACTCGGTCTTATGAATCCTTTCTCTAACAAGTCCCTCAGTTGCTCTTTTAACTCATTCAACTCCGCAGGGAGCATTCTGTATGGTGGAATAGAGATAGGCTGCGTGTCAAGAAGAACATCAATCCCGAAGTCGGTCTCCCTATCAAGAGGGACTCCAAGCAGATCCTCAGTGAACACATCAGGAAACTCGTTCACAATCGGAACAGACTCAAGGGAAGGGGACTCAACATCGTCGGACTTGACTTGCACGAGGTGATAGATACACCCTTTAGAGATTAATTTCGAGCTTTGAGGAAAGAAATAAACTTACCCTCCGGTGCAACAGAATCTCCTCTCTACTCAATGACAGGATCATTCAAAAACTGGAATTTTATAGTCCGATTTGGCAATCAACAGAGGCATAGTAGGCAATAAGCCAATCCATACCAAGGATCACATCGAAATCAACCATCTCCAACTTAGTCAAATCAGCAAGAGTATCCCTATGATAGAAGGACATTAAACAATCTCTATAGATTCTCTCAACTCAAATGAACTCACTGACAGGAGTAGAAACAGAAAATGGCTCAAGAAAGTACTCAGGAAGAATCTCAAATCAGCTTACCACATATGGCGTCACAAAGGAGAAAGTTGCACCAGAATCAAGTAAAGCATAACAAGGAAAGGTAAAGACTCGAAGATGCCAGTCACAACATCTTGTGCCATCTCTTGGTCCGGTCGATTCCCCATTGCGTACAAATGCTTTGTCTCACGACCTGTCCCTGGTGCAGCACCTCTCTCATTACCTCTCGCTGGTGGTGCTGTAGTAGAAGTTTGGGACTTATTTCCCCATATCAGACAATCCTTCTGAAAGTAACCTGGGTGATCACACTTGTAGCAAGCATTTCCTCCATCTCTACACTCTCCCAAATGCATCCTGCCACATTCCCACAAGATGTCTTCCTTTTAGAGCTTGGCTGACCTTGGGACCTCTAATGGCTAGGAGTTGGTGAACTAGCTGAAGATAGTGCATAGCTAGAACACCTCTTCTGTAAATAGGACTTATCTCCCTTATTTTGCTTACTCTGACTGAACTTAGGCCTTGCTGATCTGGCCTTCTTACTCAGATGCTCCTCTTTGTCTTTCTTCTTATCTTTCTCAGTCTGTTAGGCATACACTATCATCCTAGAAATATCCATACTCGGGATCAACAATGCTGCCTTACACTCTCTCTTCACATGTTTACCCAATCCAAATACAAATTTCCTCATCTTCACCCTCATATCTAGAACCATCTCCAGTGCATACCTAGATAGCTGGATAAACTTCAAGCTATACTATTTGACAGGCATCCCTTCCTACTTCAGATTTACAAACACTTCAACCTTTGCATCTCTCAACTCCTAAGGAATGAAGTTATCAAGAACGCCACTCTCGAACTCATCCCAAACAGTAGGCTCAGCATCATCACCTCGACTCTCTTCCCACTGATTGTACCAAACATTGGCCACATCTTTGAGTTAATAAGCAGCAAGCTCAACTCCTTCAGTCTTAGTGGCATGCATAGTTTTCAGCACATTCCACATCTCATCAATGAAATTCTACGGATCCTCCTCAACCTTAGACCCAGTATAGACCAGTGGGTTCCTCCTCAGAAAGTCCCTCTATCTAGAAGTAGTTGTGGGCTCTTGAGAACTAGAGCTAGGGGCTGGTGAACCTTGATTCCCACTCTGAGCAGCTACTAACTGGGTAAGCATGGCTATGGTTGCTCGAAATTTAGCCTCTGAAGTAGGAGCAGGTGGAGTAGTATGTGTCACAGGAACACCAGTGGTCCTAGGCGTTGGCCTCGTCCCCTTGTTTCCATTTGAGGAAGCACCTCTAAAGTAGGGTTCTCGGCAATGTTAACTAAGGCATTCATCTGGGTCACTGCACGTCTTAGACGCATGATCTGCAATCGCATAATGCACGAGTCAGAAAACAAATTTATAGAGTTTTCAACTCTATCGCACAAACTCAGATCACAAGAAAGGGTAACAGTTCCTAATGTCTTGTAGCTCCCTATTTATGAAGTGTGGTGCACAACACACTCTTAAATAAGACTTTACTAGACATGACTTCATTGACTCCCTTCGACTCTTGAACTCTGTGCTCTAATACCAAGTTTGTCATGCCCCAGGAGGGTAGCCTTGGTGTGGCCGGCACTTGGAGACTATTGCTAGCCCCTGAGAGAACCACTTGGCCCCGTTGTCACATCAAACTCAACAGCAAAAGAATAACTCAATAAATAAGCATCACATATGTGCATATATGTACCTATATAAATAACTCTATTTTATCATAGTATTGATGAAAATAGTTTAGATACAGAGACTCATCCAAAATCTATACTCAAATGTCTATGAAGCCTATACTCATCAGTCTAGAAATGTGTCATGACAAGACATAGACACCTCAATCAAAGAAAGGAAAGTATTCAACAATAATGAAAGATAAAAGAGCTCCCCCGAGATACTAGGAGGGCTTATCAAGCTCGAGGAATGTACTGATCCGGACCTCAACGATGCGCGTGTTGAAGCCCTCTATCTATTGTATTTGCATCATAAAATGATGCAGCCCCTAAATGGACGTCAGTACATGGAATATACTGGTATATAAAATAGCTTAAGGAGAAATAAAGCTTGACTCGGTCATCTCGACTCAATCCTCACGCTCAAATCATTTTATGCAAGTTTAGAGTAAATCATTCTTTTAAAATAATCTCAGTATAATATGCTCATTTTGAAATATCATGCTCAATCAATATTTCTTGGGAGTTTATCTTAACCGAAATCCTCATCCCACCACCTTAATTTAGGTAATGTACAACGAATCAGCATTGTTGTCACGCTCGCCCGTAACTTGCCATAGAAAAGGGCGATCAAATCTCCCATGGATCCATAATAAGTGTCCACTTGCGGGACAAAAGCCGTCAGACTAACTGTAACGACTATCTTACATTGGCAATGTAGTTTTTAGGTTAAAGTAGAAGTATAGTCACTCCCCTCTCGGTGCTTGATACTTCTCCCAAGACTAAAACATGTTCAACTCATCCATTAACTCATCATTGACTCATCATCATCATAACTCAACTCATCGTCATCATCATAACTCAACTCATCATCACCTCATCATCAACTCATAGCACAACTCAATAATTCAATCAATCAAATGATTAACTAGGCTTAGACTGAAACAGTCATTTAGACTCATTTAATCAACTCGTCAAACAATACAATCAAGACATCATGTATCATAATGCATGTGACTCAATGCAACATACTTCTCATGCTCATGTATACTCAAGTTACTCAATTCAATGTACTTCAATCCATTCAATTCAATATGCTCAATTTACCCAACTCAATATGTTTAATTTATGGATAAAATTCCATAGAAACATGTAAATTAGGGTTCATACCATCAAGAATGAAAATACATGTATGCATCTCACATTCATGCTCATGAAAACATAGGAATTATCTCATGTAATGTAATGTAAAATAAGACCTCATGATGAATATAAGGATATAGTATTAAAATAGAAGGAATTTCTCAAAAATCTCAACTCTCCTCAAATCTTGACTCAAGATAATGAAAAATGGCGTGTGAAGAAAGGAATTCACACTTTTGTAAGTCTTACATACCTGGATGTGTAGAATCTTGAAGTATCTTGGAAGAAATTGGAAGATTTCTCAAGTTCTCCTTCAAACCCTAGCCCTTCTTCTCTTGAATTTTGCTTCTATGCCTTCGAGAGAATATTTCAACATAAAAGCGGCTATCTGAGATGTTTTAGGGCTCATTCAAGTGTAAAGATGTCGTCCTTAGGCTTAGAAAGTGTGGATAACGATAAAAATAATCCTTCTTAAAAGTTGTCAAAAGCCTGTTACGCGCCCCATTACGACCCGTACAAAGTACTATGACCGTAAGACCCCTCTCATAACTCTTTGGCTCAATTTCAGAGATTCTGGAAATTGCTATGAGCCCGAACTATGATATGTACCCCGAGTTACGACCCATAAGGGAGGTCTCATAGTGCAACTCTGCACTGGCAGTCTCCAGTAAAATGGTCATAACTATTGACTCTGAACATTAAATGACGTGAAACCAAGTGCGTTGGAAAGCTACTCAAAGGGCTTTCATTTGGTATATGCTCGTTAGCGCTTGACTAATAAGACCTCCAATTCTTCATGTGCTAAGAGTTATGGTCATTTAAAGTTGATCCTTGCATAATCCAACACTCAAAACTAAATTTATAGGAAAGTCTTGAACTCGTCTAAGTACTAGAGTTCTCTTATGACTCTAATACATTTCCAACATATAGGGATGAGGCTTGAAACATAGGTACATATGAGGGTAGAGTTATGGGGTGTCACAACAGGGACCCCACCATGGTAGTTGATATCATTCTACTAGAGATGTTTTTTATCTACTTCAGATCTGTGAGGCTCAAACTTCGAGTCGTCGTGGAGCTTTGAGACTTCCTTTTATTGTTTTCTATTTAAGACATTGTATTAGATATTGTAAGACAGCTTTGTATTTTTATTTGAGACAGATGTATTTACTCTTTCGTACCACTTTAGATGCTCTTATACTCATGACTCCAGCTTTTGAGATTTCGTCTGTTATGTTGTGGTTGTTTTCGCTTCACTTTATTCTTCTTTAGTTTAGATCCGATTTTGGATATGACATATAAATACCTATGACCTTCGTATCACGACAATTCATGAATCACACTCACCTCGTATCATACTCTCCTATTTATACACTCCCCGAAGAAATTTTATGTTTTTTAATAGTAATCACCTACTAGGACTTACTTGGTTCAGTATCATACTGAAGTGATATCCGACTCTTCAAATAAATATAACTGCTCGTCTAAAATTTTAGCTCGTACTCGAGCCACTCATCCGCAAGAAGGTTATAATTATCCTTTAACTCCCTCACACATCACAATAAATGATTAATTTCACCATCTCTCAAGATGTGTTCAACAATTATAAGTACATTTGCAATACAATCTAATCTATCATTCGATAACGTATGCATTTTAAGCATCAACAACCATATCATCAAGTACAAGCATGTCGCAAAATCAAATTCCGACTTAACTCGACTTGATATAAATTTTTAACTCAAATATTTTCGTGAATGTTCTTAATAATAATTAAACGGATTGTTACATAAATTATGGTGTCTTTTTCTTGATAAAATATTAAGAATCTCATTTATCATTTCTCTCATTGAGGTGACTATAGATATGTCTTTTTGTCAACTTTTTTTTTCCATTCTCCGGTGTTAGTGTTGAAGTCCGACTAATTAATTCAGATTCATGTCGTGTAAGGCTTATTCAGGAAAAGCGTACTCAAGACTTTTTATCAAGGTTCCTATTTATTTTCTCGTTTTTTTTTTCCTCCTATTTGTTCCTATTTTACTAAAATTCATAATTATTACCCAACTTTTTCCCCTCCTCGATATTTATTTATGTATTTTAACAATTTATGTATGTGATTTTTAGTAGTTTAACTTTCCTATGCCATTACAGTTTTGTCGCTAATTAGAGGTAAGTGATGTTGCAAGATTGACTTTGTAAATCTTTTTTTTTTTTTTTCAAATTCATACCTATATATAGCGATAGATAATGATCTGGATCGATTATTTATATCAAATCATTAGTATAATTATAGTAATTTGATAATGTAATATATTCATTAATTAACAATAGTTAAATGATAGTTGTGTATATCTAACATTCTTTATATAGTTATTGATTTGATATAAATATTTGCCGAATAAAATTTATACCATCTACAATATAGGACTTGCTTTGTTAATTTTGTATGAGTCATAGTTGAAGTTACTTTTTGTTTATTCATTCATGAGGATGAAAACATAGAGGACACAAGTGTAACAGTGAAAAAATACTTGTATTTCTTTTACATCTATAGTTTATTTTTTTTATCTGGAGTAATTGTTTAAAAAAATATTAACTATTTTGTTATCACTATTAAATTTTGACAGGTATCCAGAAGTGGAATGAGTTTCGTACTTTTATTTAAACACTTGAACTAGGACATGTTCTTGTTAAACACACTTCAACAAAAGAAATATTTATGACAATAGATTTTTCTTTGTAAAAATATTTAGTGGCAACTGAGTTAATGTCATTTGTTATAAATACTCATACTTATTATTACAACAAAAATTTTAATTTGTTGTAGTGGGACGGGAATGTAGAATACTCACACTAAGATGGAGAGAGTCAAAGTTTTGTATTGATAATTCATCTCGTTGATTAGAGTCCCAGGTTAATTACAAGATTCATAGTTATATTCTAACTAAACAAAGCTAATACAAGAGTCCTAGTTATACTTGCGCTAGTCTACTACAACTAAAGTAAACTAAAATTACTTAGCCAACTCTAGCTGCTAATACAAACAATGAATCCTAATAGAATTTGCTTGCGTGATGTTGCTTTGTATGATCATCATCTTCAACACTTGCACTCAACTCCTAGCTTGCTTCTAAAATTAAACCAGCAAATACTTGCTTTTTAAAGGCTTTTGTATGGATATTAGCTAGCTGATCTTTAGACCTTACAACTATATATGAAAGTAGTTGTCCTCTAGCCATCTTTTGTCGAACAAAATGGTCACCATGTTTGGTCCTAGATTAACTGTCATGTGTAGAGCACTCAAATTATCACAATACAGTGTAGGATAGACAAACATGATTTGAATATGTAGAGTCCACGGTTGACTCATGTACACCTCTTCCTATAGATGGCCATGTAGAAATGCATTATTGACATCTAACTGACTAATAGAACAAATAGTTACTGACAGAATCACTCTAATTGTTGTGGCCTTAACCACGTTTCCTCAAAGTCTATCATTTCAAGTTGAGAGAAACCTCTAGCAAAAAACGTTTCTTTATTTTACCTTTGCCGTCAATTTAGTTAAGAGAGCATCAATTTCATCTTGCATAGCTGCTAATCAGTGTGGTGACTAATTTAATGCCTCATTTGTTGTTCTTGGTTCCCTTCATCTCTTCTTTTCTTGCAAAAAGAGAAAGTTGAGGATGAGAAGCTGACTTTGCCTTATGTCTCGTTACCATATGATGTCCTTGTGGTTTTATGGGTGCTCAAGTTGGACCATCTTCAAATTTTGTTTGTTGCTTCTCGCCTTCTTTTCTATCATACTCTACGACTACTTCTAATGAAGAATTCAACAGATTGAGAGAAGAAAGTGTAGAACTAATGTCACTGGTATCATTATCAACTATATTATAGATGTAAAAATTGCATGCTCAACATCTTCATGCTCATCACTTGACAACACATTAACTTCAGCTGGAAACACTTCCCCTGGAGTGATATTAGCAGAATCTTGCGCCTGCAATTTTGAGAAAAACTCAACAAAAGTAGCAAGAGTTGAGACATCAGACTTTGCTTCAAATTATACTGGATATACATAGGGTAATGTACATCATATCATATTATGATATTATTATTTTATACTAAAATTCAAAAGAATATTAAAAAAAAGTTAAATTATTATTTTGCCCCTACACTAAAATTATAATTTAATTATTTATATAGTCTTAATTACTCTTATTTTAAATATTGAATGTTTAAAATGTTGATTACATTTAATAATTCATCATATCTATCTATATCATTTTTCTTCCTATTTTCCCTCCTTAACTAATTTTAAAAACTTCAAATGTTACATTATTTTTATTTAAGATAACAAAAACCGAAAACATCTACCTTTATCTTTTTTAGTAGTTACACCCGTACATTTGTAGGTTGCAACCATTGACAAATACATGATATATTACTAAAAGTAAGAAGCACCAACATATATTAGATTATGCCTTTTCACTAAAATTAAATATGATTAAATATTTAATTAAATAGTATGTTTTAATCATCTAATAATAATCTGAATATTCTCTTAATTACATTAATAAAACTTTAGAATTAAAATAAAAGAGAAAGAACTGAATTATTTTTCAGTTAAAAGAAAGATTTCAGAAGTCAAATGTTTTTAACCCTTCACCTCCTCTTCTTTCTCCTACATTAATATTTTATTCATGTGTTATCTTTTCAACTTTTTCTTCCCTTATAAATTCTCTATTAATTGCATATATTTGTAACTCCAAAAGTTATAAATGAACATTATGGTGTCTTTTTATATTACCATTATATGCCTATATAAGTTCATATAGATGGATAACTTTTGAGGTATACAAGATTTAAATTTCATATTTTGTCTCATTTTTTATAATATTTTGAATTAAATTTTGTTTGAAGTCATAATTCTGATATTCTATTTATTTTTTTGTTCACGTTATATGTTGATTGCTTTACCCATTTTTTTAGCATTTGCTTACATTTTATTATTCTATCTATTATTTTTGCTACTTGGATTAACTCATTCTATTTCTTTGTTATTGTTGTTAAATGGTATCTATGACTTTTTTTCTAATATTTCTTTTATCTTCTTCATTGTTACATTTTCTTTTCATAGATCTTTCGAAATATCTTCTTCACCTCTACGATGTATAGTGTAAGTCGTCATGTAAATCATTACTATACTGATATCAAAGTTATGTCGTTGAGTTTGAACAAACACTATAAAATAAGAAAAATTAAGGATGAACTATTTAGATATATTTCCTTTGCATGTATGGGTATTAATTTTGAATTATGATTTGTGATCTTTACTTAAATTCTTCAAAAGTTCTACGTTTCTGTTTTCAATAGTGATTGTTATGGGTGCACAAGCAAAGTGCATGCCGAGAGACTACTGCATCAAAAATCACTGTTTAGATACATACCCTATGAAAACATGAATATGTTTTTGGAGAAAACTTTGTGTCACACTTTATGTGTGGAAAGCATCTACATCAAAACACCTTCAGCCTGTTATAGTCGGGTTGTTCACAAAAGAACTTAGAAAAAGGAGTGAACATCTTTAACATTGAGAAAGGCAACCTATTAATAAGAAATACAACAAACATGAAAGCTTCTACCCATAAAGATGGTTGTAGATTCGCATGAAAAAGTAGACTTGAGCCAGACTTAACTACATCCCTGTGTTTTCTTTCGAAAATTCTATTTTGTTCAGGTGTGTTAGGACAAGAGATGTGTCTGACAATACCACAATTTTCTAGATGCTTAATGAATTCAGTTTTGATGAATCACGACCTCTATCACATTGATATATCTTAAATCATTTTTAAAAACTGCCTATACCATTTTCTAAACTTTTAAGAATACTTCGGAGAATTCAAATTTCTTTTTTAATGGGTAGAGCCATGTACTGGTCCGACCAGAATCCGGGTGTGATGACAGTTGCCTTAACCCATTTAGACAAGTCAGCCTAAACAGGTCACATAACATGGAAGCTAAAATAATAAAATATTAAGAATTATAACAAGATATAAAGGATAAGGGGGTATAATCCAAAAATCATCCCAGAACTAGTGCAAGTGTACAGGCCTCTAATATATCAGAATAAGAAAAAAATGATATCAGTCTCAATAGTCTTTTTCTCTCAAATAGAACAAAATAATAAAAGATATCTAACAGTTTTGAGAGTATGCTGGAGCAATTTAGAAGCTACCTCTCAATCCATCAATAGCTCGGTCCAAAGAAAAAACAGAATGTAGGATCCGAGCTCACAACCTACACAAATGTGTAGAAAAAATAAGGGTGAGTATTAAAATACCCAACAAGAGGACCTTATCATAGATAGAGAACAAAGAACTAAGCAGTCTTTCCATTCCAACCACATACCTCCAGAACAAACCTACACGCAGGAAAGGTTAGTACACACAATATAGGATAACTTGTACCAATATAATATCACATCACAACATCTCAATAGGGAAATCTCAACAATATATAAGATTCAAGTCATCCAATATATCATACTTGAACATTTACCAACTTTAAAGTAAGGAATGATATGGAATGGAATGGGATGGGATTCCATGAAATGGAAGCAACACGATGCAAATGTCAAGTAATCTTGATGCATGTTTGTCTTACGATACACATCCGTTGATATAATTACATCATAATTCATGGGAGCCACACATGCATGTATCGCCAACACTATTTTTCTTTGGCTTTTAATTTCATATCTAGCCCGAACCATTTTCCTTCGACATTTCATTTCATCTCTTTTCTTTTTTTCATAGCTGGAACCATTTTTCTTTAGTCTTTCTTTTCTTTTTCTCTATCCAGAATGTAAGGACTCAGATTTTCCAGATTATTTATGTTGTTTAATGCCATCACGGACCCCTTATGTCAAGCCAAGTTCAAAGGATTTTCTGTTGGCTAAGTTCGACACAAGTACCGGTAGAAGGGTCAATTTAAAACTAGCATAACTCTTAGCACATTTAGAACTAGGTGGCCCACGATATGTCAAATGAAATCCCTTTGAGTTATCTTCACAACGCACTTTGTTTCACCGCATTCCAAGGTCGAATGAAGGAGTTATGATTGTTTTCGTGAGGCCCTCCCGTGCAGCGTTGTCACACGAACCGTTTGACGGCCAGTGCGGCCTTTGACGGGTCATTTAGGGTAGATGGGGTTGGAAAAGGCCATTTATGGTACTGAGGAAGGTGGCATGGCCAGTGGTATGGGCCGTGTGGCTCAGCACTGACCGTGGGGATGGCCACAGGGTGTGCCAAAGGGAGCTTGTTGGAAATTAGGATAAAATGTGGCTAACGGTAGTGTCACGGGCACTGTTGAAGAGGCGTGTGGAGTGGGAAGGCCCGTGTCACTTGGATTTGTGGTGACCTGCAACATTTATTTTTTTCTAAGTGAGGTGGGATAGACCAGTACATGGTCCGCGTAACGCCACACTATGCATGAAACGATCCGTCAAAGTGACGAGACATTAAATTTTTTCCAAGTTTCTCAACATCCATTTTTTTCACTAAGGCACTTCACATGGGCACTCCATACGACCTGTGGAGTGCCACACAGCTAGTGAAGTCTCTAGTGGCACGACACTTTGCCAAATTTTCCATCCGATCACTAATGACATTTTTGTAAATTTTAATTATTCTAATGACGTTTTTAGACTTCCAATGCAATTTTAATCTTCCTAAAAGACATAAACAATATTCCTTAGGATCAAACTCATTACTATCATCTCAAATACACCTTCAATTCTCTCAAGAGCCTCCACAAAGACCCTAATCCCAATTTCAAGGAAACTCAAGAACAAGTTTAGATTCCAAGACCCACTTCCAACCATCCATTCTTTCTCAACTC
>JAPFFP010030123.1:0-15715 GCA_026153255.1 Solanum medicagineum | reverse complement strand
TAGTTACAGGTTGGTTCTCCCGAGCCTTATCGGCAATGGGTGCCGGTCCGCCCTACGGGACTTTGGGGCGTGACAGATAATGTATGCAGTGTCATCTGAGCGTGAGCTTAATTTGATAGATTTATGTGTTATGTGCTAATTCAGAACTTGCCGGTTACTCCTAAGTTAGATTTTAGATTAATTGGATTAGTAAGGAACTTAGGCCATCGTTCTTAATATTCCACTTAGCCTAAAATGACCAACCAAAGCTATGAGATAATCCCTTGTTCCAAATGTTTGAGCATAACATGTACTTATTCTTTGAAAACACCTGATTAACCTAGCCTTGTTAGTTGTAAAATCCTAGGCCACGGTCTTTCCTTGAACATTGTGCATCTTGATTGAGGCAAAAAGCCTAAGTTGAAGGTGGCTACCAAAAGTTTCCATAGTTTTGAGGACAAAAATTATGCATCTCAACACAGGCTAAAAGCTTAAGTTGAGGGTAGCTGGTGTAAGGGGAAAACAAAAATAAGGGGGTGAGTTGGTGATACAGAGAAAAAGGGAAAAATCATGTACTGGGAGCAAGAAAAAAAAGTGATGCCTTAGTTGTAAGCTAAAAAGCAAAATGAAGTGTAAAAACAAGGCAAAAAACAGAAAAATCAAAAGAAAGCACCCAAAAAAGCTTGAAATATGAAAAAATAAGAATAAAGAGAAAATAACAAAGTTAGTAGGGCAAAAGTGTAAAAAGGCGCAACATCAAGGAAGGCCTTTAGTCACTATTTTCCCATAATATCATACCAAAGTCCCCTGAGCCTACATTACAAGCCTTGAAATTCATAAAGTGATCCTAGTCCAATTGGTTGAGTGTTTGAGTCATGAGTGTAGGGGCAAGCCTATGGTATCAGACACTATGCATGAATATCTGTTGTGAGAGTGAGTGATTTTGCATTGTATCAAGGTTAAAACATAAAAGCATCATTGAGTGTCCGATATGGGACTTTTTTCTGTGAAGGCGCTTGCATTGCATTGTTAATATTAGACTTATTCAGTGATTGTGGATTGTTAATAATACTTTGCTTGTCATAGTTGTGTAGTCACATGCACCGGGTTGTATTTCTTTGCTAGATAGCTGTCTGATCTTGTTTTGAGAAGTTGGTGTGGGTCTTTGAGTCTAAGATTTATATGATGTATGCCATTGAGTTGAGGTCTATGTGTTACTATATTATCCATTTAGATTGAGTCCATCGCTTGAGGACAAGCAATAATTTTAAGTTGACGGTGTTGATGTGCTTCTAATGGTGTTGAAGTTCCTCTCTCCTTTGGATATCAGGAATGAGAGGGCGTTCTAATTCTGGAACTAGAATGGCGCGCGGAATGGGCGCAACCTCGGGCTCGGGAATGTGGGACTGCGCTTCCCTCCCAGGAGGGTAAAAGGGACAAACTGCTTAAAAGTTGGAATTTTGTGTGTTCTAAATGCGATGTTAGTTAATTTTATGTCTTTTTGTTTACAGGATTTTAGGTTAGCCTTGATTTTGGGAAACTTGCAGAGGTTGTTGAGTCTGTCATGCGAGACCCTTTATGGGTCGTAGATCATTCTACAGGCCGTAAGGAGGCTTCATGAAGATTTCTGGTGAGGGGCTGTCATCTGAAACTTATTCTACAAACATGCAGACGAGTCGTTGAGAGGTTTACGAGTCGTAGAAGAGGATTCATGCCCTGAGAATCTGAAAATTGGACTTTAAGGAATTTCATCATATGAAACCCCCTATAAGGTCGTAAATCACTTTACGAGTCACAGAGGGGTGTCATAAAGTTGAAGTCCAAATTTCCAGTAGCTAAGTACGAGACCCTAGTTACAGGTCGTGGAATGCAATACGACCTGTAAAGACCTTTCGTATGGTGTGCCGACCAGTTATCCTATTTTGTTGAGCACTTGAATTTAATTATTATAAATAGGTTTTTTAGGTTATTTTTCATAAGTTGTCACCCAGTACTCAGATAACTCAATGTTTTGAGATAGAAAATTGTAAGATCATATTAGAGATAGCATGAGTAGCTAAATCCACAGCTAGGGTTATGGGAACCATAAAGAACTAACAAAGTAAAATCGAAGAATTCATAATTCTTGGAAGGTGTATGTGCATGTATTAATTAGCTTTCTTCGTTTTGCATGTTTTCTAGTGGTGGCCAACATTAGAACCCGCCTAGTGTTACTGACTAGACCAAAGTAGTATTGAATAGGAAAAGAGATTAATTAATAGGATTCGATTGATGTGTTCTAATTTAATCAACCGAACTTGGCCAAGGGGAGGTTGTACTAGGACTAATAGGTAATGGTTAGTAATGCATACTATGGAAATGGGCCAAGTTGCATAATGAAATTCACCTCTCACCTTTGAACAAAGGACTTGGTAAACTTAAATTACCGTCCTGCATGCTATATACTAGAGAAGAATCAGGTTATCTAGTGATACTGAGTTAGGGAATCATGGGAAACACAACACCCTATTTTCTCTACATTATGGACTTTTCTCTTGTAATAGATTGGTTTTATTTCTCATTGATTATTGCAACCTCCCCCCCCCCCCCGGGGGAAGTAAGTGGTTAACTATTGGATTACAGATTGGTAAATTCTAGAGTCTATGTATTCCCTGCAGGTTCGACCCTAACCTTGGTTAGGTTATATATCTTGACAACGACCAATTTATCCTCTAGAAAGCAGGTGTAACTTGGCCTACATCACCACTGAAGTCATCGATAACACAAGATCATAACACATCCTCAAGAACCTGAGTAGTACGCTCTGACTGACCATTAGTCTATGGGTGAAAGGGTGTACCAAGATCTACTCGACTACCCAACTCTTTTTGCATAGATCTCCAAAAGTGAGATGTAAATTGTGTATCACGATCTAAAATAATAGAAATAGGCACCCTATGCAAGAGAACTATCTCTCTACTGTGCATCTTGGCTAGCTTTTCTGATTTATAACTAGTTTGAACTGGTATAAAGGGTGCAGACTTAGTCCATCGATCCCACACTAACACATACGGCATCAAATTTACCCAAGGTTCATGGCAACCCCACCACAAAGTCCATAGCAATACGCTCCCACTTCCAATCAGGTATGGGCATCCTTTGAGTCATACCTCTACGATTTTGGTGTTCATATTTGACTTGATAACAGTTCAAATATCGGCACACAAAATCTACTGTGTCTCTCTTCATATGATACGACCAATAATGTTGCTTTAAGTCACAATACATCTTAGTATCCCCTAATAAATATAGCACCTCAAACTATGGGCCTCCTCCATAATCAACCTACTCAAATCACCAATGCAAGGAATACAAATACGACCTTTTATCCTCAAAACTCCCTCACTATCAAGAATTGCCTCCTTGGCTTTGCCTTTTAACACCTTCTTGAATCTTACGAAAATTACCATCATCAAATTGTTGAGCCCGACTTTGCTCCAACAAGGATAACATATGCTACATATAAGCCAAAATCGTACCAGATTTTGAAATGTCAAGCCTCACAAAGCTATTGGCTAAGGACTGAACATCCATAGGCAAAGAACGCTCTTTAACCTGTAACAAGGCTAGACTAACCATACTTATTATTTTTTGACTCATGGCATCTGCTACCATATTTGTCTTACCTGGATGATAAAGGATAGTCATATTATAGTCCTTGAGTAATTTTAGCCATCTTTGCCATCTCAAATATAGATCCCTTTTGTTGGATATATACTGGAGACTACAATGATATGTGAACACATCACAATGCATACCACAAAGATAATGCCTCCAAATCTCAATGCAAACATTATAGTGGCCAACTCTAAGTTATGAGTAGGGTAGTTTTTCTCGTGAACCTTCAACTGCTTTGATGCATAAGCTATCACCTTCCCCTTCTGCATCAATACACAACCAAGACCAATCCAAGAAACATCACAATATACAATAAAATTCTCCCCTTCTACCGGTAGAGTCAATATAGGAGCAGTGGTCAATGAGGTCTTAAGCTTTTGAAAACTTACCTCACACTCATCATACCACTGGCGAGCCAAACCCTTCTAGGTCAATCTAGTCAAGGGAGATACATTGGATGAGAACCCCTCCACAAATTGTCAATAATAACTTGCAAAGTCTATGAAACATCGAATCTCGGTAACTGAAGTGGGTCTAACCCAATCTTAAACCGCCTAAATCTTCATAGGATCCACCGTAATACCCTCTTTGGACACCACATATCCTAAGAATGTCACCGAGCTAAGCCAAAATTCACACTTCAAAATTTTTGCATAGAGCTTCTTCTCTTGCAAGATTCCAAGTACAACCCTCAAATGATACTCGTTCTCCTCTTTACTACGAGAATATATCAATATATCATCTATGAAGATAATAACGAAGGAATCTAAGTACGGTCTACACACCCTACTCATCAAGTCCATAAATGTTGTTGGGGCATTAGTCAACCCAAGAGACATCACTAGAAACTCATAATAGCCATAACATGTCCGAAAGGTTGTCTTAGGAATATCCTCCACCCTAATCTTCAACGGATGATAACTGGATCTCAAGTCAATCTTGGAGAAAATAGAAGCACCCTGAAGCTAGCCAAATAATCAGTACGAGGTATTGGATAGTTATTTTTAATGGTAATGTTGTTCAACTGTCGATAGTCAATACACATGCACATCGATCAATCCTTCTTCTTCACAAACAAGACTAGATCCCCCCAAGGAGATACAACTGGACTAATGAATCCCTTTCTTAAAAGATCCTACAACTGCTTTTTTAACTCTTTCAATTCAATAGGTGCTATGTGATAAGGTAGAATAGAAATAAGCTGACTATCTGACTCTAGATCAATACAAAAATCAATATCACGATCAGGTGGAAGACTTAGTAGGTCTGTCGTAAAGACCTCTGAACACTCAATCACTACTGAATAGACTCAATTGTAGGAGTCTCCATGCTGGTATCTCGACTATATGCCAAGTAAGCCAAATATCCTCTCTCTACTAGTCAACAAGTCTTAAGGAATTATATCACCCTTTTTGGAGCATAAATAAGAGAACCTTTCCACTCGATAGTAGGAATCTCAGGCATAGCTAATATAACTATCTTGGCTTGACAATTTAAAATAGTGTGATAGGGAGACAACCAATCCATCTCAAGAATAACATCAAAGTCTAACATATTTAATACCTTCAAATCGACTTGAGTATTATAACCCATAAAAGTAACTACGCACAATCGGTATGTACTACAAAATCCCCAACAAAAGTAGAAACATATACTGGCAAATCAAGATTCTCACATAACATATACAAACTCAAAGAAAAATATATACACATAAGAGTAGGTAGAGCCAGGATCAAATAATACAGTAGATGATCGATGACAAACTAGAATAATACTTATGAGAACAGGATCTAAACTCTCTGCCTTTGGCCTACTTGGAAAAGCATAACACTGGGCATGACCACCCATAGGTTGTGAACATGCATGACCAATATCTCAACTAGAATGAGAACCACCTCTACGTTTATAAGAACCACCTTTATCCAAATGAGAACCACCTTTTCCACTGTGTGCACCTCCCCTAGTCAAAGTTCGTGCAGTCTTAGAAGTCAAAGCATGCGAATCCTAATGCAAACCACCACAATTAATCCTAGCGCAATCTCTTGAAAATTTCCAATATCACCATATTCAAAACAACCCTACGAGGAGTAGGATGATGAGAGGGACCTGAATAAACAGTATGCCCTCCACAACCTGATGGTCTAGAAGATAAACCCTGAGAAGTATGGCCTGAGCTAGAGGTGTTATGCCCAATATGATTAGCTCCAGATGTTGGCATAGGAAATGAGAGTTATGACCTTTCCCTAAGTAACCTCGACTCCTAGGTGGAGCACTACCATAATCACTCTAATTACGGGCCTCCATGCCCTCACACTGCTCAAATCCCTCACGTCGAATCATCTCTAAATCCTTTGCAGCGTCTACCACTTTTTGAAAAGCAGAACCAGAAGTAGCAACCTAAGAAACTCCCATGCGAATCGAAAAGATAAATCCCTTGACAAACCTTCTAACTCTCTCAGCCTCGGTAGGAACTATTATAGAAGAATGCCTAGCCAAGGCATGAAATTTACCCTCATATTCTGTAACTAACATACCATTTTGTAGCAAACTCTCAAACCTGACCCTTTTTCAACCCTCTCATTATGTGGAAGAAACTTATCTAAAAACACATGAGTCAACTGAATCCATGAAAGTGAAGATGATCCAGTTGGCCTACTACTAATATAATCCCTCCACCACTGCTTGGTAGGGCCAATCATCTGTAGTCAACTCCATCAGACTCCACAAACCCAAGATTGTGCAACCTCTCATGACAACTGACTATAAACTCGTACACATTATCATTTAAGTCACCTATGTAAGTTGGAGGATTCATCATCTTAAACCTTCCAAATATCTTCTACTCATCCACGATCATAGCAAGTCTATTAACCAAATGTAATGTAACACCCGATAATGCTATAGTGTTAAAACAAGGAGCTATAGTAGCACTTGGCTGAGTACGTGGAGTCTAAGAAGCTAGAGCAATCATCTGATCAGAAGTTTGGCCTCCAATACGAGTCTGTGAACCATCAAAGGGGACAGACATTATTCTCACTTGAGCCATCACTTCTTGGAGTTCTAGTGTACGAAAAAAAGTATCTTGAAGCACTAGAGTGGCAATAAAACTAGGTGGAGCCTGAGAGGGTCCATATTCCCCAACATGACCCTGCACATCCCCGTGAATCACATCTGCATCTAGAAATACATCCCCAGCATGGCCTTGGGTGGTTGTTGATATTTGTCTTCCCACATGTGTTGTAATGCGACCTTTTCCTCGATCTCACACTCGCCCCTACCTTTATCTAGCATAGTTATAGTGGAAGTAGGTGCAATATTAGGCTCCTGATCACCACTCAAAGATGCATAAGTCACCACCATTTGTCAGAATGAGACAATAAGGTTATAATTTAAACGAAGTCTAATTTGCACTACACAGAATGTAAAAATTAGAAGTTTCATAAATATCCTATAACCTCTCAAAGATAAATATGGATGTCATCATACTAATCCGCAAAACTATACTAGACATTACTCTTGAACTCATGAGAATGATGAACCTAGAGCTTTAATACCAAGTTTTTCACAATCTCGAAACACGAGTCATGATGGCACCTGTACTTCCAACTGATAGGTAAGCCAACCTAATAAATTTTTAATTCAATGTAATAAATAAACTAAAATATAGATAACAAACAATATCTTGAATTATAAGTCTCTTATAAGTATGAAATGCGGAAAGCTAAAATACCATCCAAAATTTACTTTCATAAGTACAATAGCTTATAAAATAGTGATGCAAGTATGAAATTAAGATGATAAGTCTAAACACAAGAAATATCCTTTCTGGATACGAAAGAAACAGAAAAATTAATGAGGTAGAAGAAGGTGTGGACTGCGAGACAGCCAAAAAGCTCACCATAACTCCAAGATAATCCAGGCTTAAACTCAAACAGCTCCACGGGATGCACTCATACTCAGAATTGAATCTGCACCACAAAAAGTGCAACAAGTATCTATGAGTACGAAACCACATGTACCCAGCGTGTCCCATTGACCAACAACGAAGAAATAGTGACGGGAGTATATAGAAAAATTATCATCTTCTCATTTTGTAAGTATGTACTACACATAATAATCAAGTTTAATCAAATAGAAATAATCAAATATCACATAATCTTCAACACCAATAAAGCACAATCAACAAGAATAAAAAGTATAATGAGATTCAACGCAACACCATGTAATGATATACCTCAAATGTCAAGTCATCCCGAAATTGTATATACACAAAACCTCTTGGAAATACATCAAGAGTTTGTGACCCATGGGACACTCACGATGTCCTTATACCGACACGGACGATCTCTAGGTGTCTGTACGGACAATCTCAACGCAATATCATAAAGTCAACCATCCCCAGCATAGACGATCTCCACATATCCAATTTAAATTATAACAATGATCTCATCACACACTTAATATCATGTCAATACGTATGCACAATATAACGTCAATAATATAGGAGACGGTGATGTATCACAATACAAATATTATTGATGCAATATGGAATCACCTTAGCTATCACAAGTATATGGGTTTAAAAAAGAAACACAACCACATAAAGAAACTAAGATATACTACATCAACTAAAGCCCATCTGTTTTGGAATTCTCGGATTACAATCCATCATCCTATAGTAATAAACATTCCCTTTAGAAAACTAGTGCTCGCACCAATGCCCGTCACACTATTGGCACGAGACCTCCATCTTTTACCCTTATCTATTCTCTATTTCATTGTTTTAATCTTAAATTAGAAAACATCCTTCAAGGAAGTCTGAAAAGTCTTAAAATACCTTGAATATCGAACACATGTCACAAATCATCAAGATTTTGCCTTGCCTTTCGTAAAGCTTCTGAATGTTCCCAATCTATTAAATATGCATTATTCGTAAGTATGTGAGGCTGTAAACATCTGTATTACTATATTTCTAGCCTAGGCCTCTAAAAGTTAAATTCTTGTTTTATGAATCTTAGGCCTAAATCCCAATTTCTTAACTTGGATAAAGATTGCTACCGTTTATGCCTAAAATATTATGAACTTGCATACACATACTTTATCACCTCAAACCTTATACTATTTTAATACTCATATCCAGTAACCAAAGATGGAAAGTCATAAATTTTTTAAAAAACAAAATTTTTCACACATTATAAACCAATCAAATAATTTCTAATGATAAGGCTTAACAATAAACATTAACACCTGTAGGAAATTTTAGGTTCACATCTCCTTTTTATACCCTTAACTTCCTATTGATTGTCGGCCATCCACTTTATCCATCCATTATGCAATAAAAGAAATCACCTCTTTTCCCATCTACTACTAAATTAGAATTCACTTATATTTAGCTCTCAATCAGAAAAACAATCGATAACAACATATAAAAAATTTTGGATTATTTACCTGAAGGTACAATACACTTGTGAGACGGCATACATAACTTGCACAGGCCCTGTTTCTTTTCCTTTTAAAAATAATAGGTTATGATGCAAACTGTTATATCCCACTACTTCTTTTAATATATGAATTAAGTTTTACATAGAATATTAAAAAAATTAAAAACATAATCCATTAATCACCAGTTATAAAAATTGTTTAAAATTTACCCATAGGTTGGTGTCTAGTGCCTAAATAACCTAACGGGTCATTACAAAATTACTTCTAAGTAATGGGCAAAAGTATGAATTTAAAATTATATTTTTAGAATCTTATAAATTTGTTTACTATATTATTTCATCTCTCTTATTTTTGTGCAGGTTTTCAACTTTAACGGAAGATAAGTAAAAATTAAAATAAGAATAAGAGTAATAAGAAATATGCAAAAATGTGACATTTGCTAATTTGTAAAAGTTTATGAAGGTGAAGACTGAACAATTTCAAACTAAAAATGTATAGATTTTTTTCATATATACAAATTATTAAGTATTATATATATATATATGTAGATACACACACACATACATACATACATATATATAAAGTATCAGATTTAACAAGTAAATTTATTTTCGTCTTTATTGTTCATTTGAAAGAAAAAAAATTGAGAAAAGACATAAATCCCCTTCCCCCCGTCCCCCCCAAACTTGGTAGCCAAACTTACTTTAATACCTAAATTACACGGGCATTCATTTCGCCCCCTCCCTCCCTCCCCCTCCTTAACATCTTTAAACTATTTTATCTCAACCCTATTAGCACCAATCCAGTTGAGGAAAGGGTGTTGTTGGACCACATGCCTTATCATTCATCCACTTAATTAATGAAATATTAATAAAGTACCCACCCGTTCCAAAATAAAAACTCGACCCACTTATTAACAAATACCTATAAATCTTCTAATCAACATTTTACTCAAATTCCTAAATCCATATTCTAATCTATACCTCTATCTTAGGCGATTGTGAAGTAAGTATCTGATTCTTTTGAATTTGTGATGTTTATCGACGAAAATGGAGTTAGTTAGGTTAGTTATGGATGGTTCGACTTCGATTTTATGGTTTTGTGTTGAATTGTTTTGATTTTGCTTGAGTTTTAGGTTACTAAAAAGTTGACCAAACCTTTTTTTGTAATCGTTTCAGTTTGGAATGGATGTGCACATTACCTTGAGGTTTCATCACGGTGGAAAATTACAACAAAAACTTGAATTAAGTATATTGGAGGTACTATCACTGGTTGTTTAGATGTAGATGTTGATAAATAATCCTATTTTGAGTTTGTTGGTTATGTTAAGAAAATTGGGTATAATTGTAATGCTTGTATTGTCTATATTTGACCACCTAGAGCTCGTCACCTTGTAGAAATAAAAAGTGAAAGGGATATTATGGGCATTTTACCTCAGTTAAAAATGGACAAATTATTGAACTTTATGTATCTCATTTAATTAAAGAACCTAGTGTGTTCCCTTCCATTGAATACGTAAAAGATGTGGGTGATAAATCTAACCCTATTTTTGATAAAGAATCTAGTCAAACCTTTGGAGTTAGTGAAGGTTTAGGGTTTCAAGAGTTTGCACAGCCTCAAGACCCTGCTGAGACTGCACAGCCTTAACAATTTGCTGAAACTATCAACCTGAACAACTTAGTGAGATTGCACAGTCCCAATAACCTAGTGAGAATACACAGCCTCAACAACCTGCTGATACTATACAACCTGAATAATCAAGTGAGATTGCACAAGTCCAACAACTTGCTGAGACTACACAACCTCCACAACTTGCTAAGACTACACTATCTGAACAACCTAGTGAGATTGCACAGCCCAACAATCTGTTGAGACTACACAACCTGAACAACTTGGTGAGATTGCACAGCCCCAACAACTTACTGAGACTACATAACCTGGTGATATAGAAACTTTTGTTGATATTGGGGACGAGTTGGGTGGAACTTCTTCTGCTTTTGCATCTGATACTCAAATATTGAATCTGATTAGAAAAGTAAAAGTGAGGTTTGTGAATATTCATACTATGTAGATAAAGATGAAGAATATGATAGTGATGCCCATGAGGAGGTTACACTTCTTAGAAAAGAAAAAAGAGCTATCAAATAAAAAAAAAGCCCCTAGATCTGAAGGTGTTAACTTAGGAAAACAAAGGAGTAGATTTAGGATATGATGAGTATTTATCCAAGAAACAATAATACTTTAGAGGGTATAGGTGAAGATAAGTCATACTTTGATTCAGATGAGGTTGTTCGCTTTGAGATAGAAAATGATGTAGAAGTTGATGAGGAAGGTGAGGTTGAACAACCTATAAGAAGAGGGGAAAAAACAAGAAGAGCAAAAAGAAATAAAAATAGATTTATCTTTTGTCCTAATTGTCAGTCCATAGTTTGGGAAACTGGTCTTGCTTTTGAAAGTATTAAGCTATTTAGAGAGGTCATTACTAGATATGTTGTTCATGAACATATTGAATTCAATAAATGTGTTGGTGAATCAACTAGGGTGAGGGTTAATGTACAATTGGTTGTTCAGGGTTGTTATTTGGGAGTAATTATTTAAGAATAAGTGATTTTGTGGTGAAGAATTACAATCCAGTGCACACATGTAATGGCACAACAAAAAATAAACTTGTCAATTCAAAGTATTTGTCATAATAGTACAAGGATAGAATCATTTCTCAACTAGGCATTAGAGTTTTTCAGTTACAAGCTCTAGTGAAAAAGAGTTGGAGGTGTATATTGGGAGGATAGTAGTAAGAAAAGACAGAAACATTGTGTTCAAAAAAATTATGAGTGATCATGTGGAAGAGTTTAAAAGAATTTTGGATTACAGAGATGAGCTCTTAAGGACAAATCTAGGCAGCACATGTATGGTGAGGCTTAGTGAAGAAACCTTTGAGGGTGGAAGAAAAATATTTCAATCATTTTACATATTCTTTGATGCTTTGAAGAAGGCATTCAAAGCTAGTTGTAGAAGGTGTATTTTCTTGGATGGTTGCTTTTTGAAAGGGGTTTCCAAAGGCCAATTACTTGTGGCTATTTGTAAGGATGGAAATAATTAAATACTACCTATAGCATGGGTTGTGGTTGAAGTTGAAAACACATTCGCTTGGAGATAGTTTGTGAAGATTTTAAGGGATGATCTTGAGCTTGGAGATGGATCTGAATTGACCACTATCATTAATATGCCGAGGATATTTTATTCATTTTTATTCATTAGAGAATCTACATTTTATAACTATATTATATGTATTTAATTATGTTATCTAATTTATTTTAATTTTGATAAAGGGTCTTGATAAAGCTATTCAAGATGATATGCCAAACACAAAACAAAGAATTTGTGCCAGACACATTCTAGTCAACAGGTCCAAAGATTGGAGAGGTGTTAAAAGAAGAAATTGCTTTTGAAGATGTGCCAAATCCACATATGAGCAGGAACTGAAGAGAAATCTGGATCATATGGAGAAGTTAGGGAAGAATATATGTTAAGACCAACTGGAGTACAACATGGAGAGGTGGTCCAGAGTATACTTCCAATTTCACAGTTCTTGTGATAGTGTTGACAAAAACATGGTTGAATGTCTTTTGTCCAGGTGCAGGTAGTCCGCATCTTCACAGACATGTCTATTTCACCGAGTCTCTCTCTGAGATAATGCCTTGATATACCCCACAACAATACATTTTTGTTACCACGAGATATATTGGCAGCCGCCAATCATTTGATAGGATTAAAATTTGGAATGGGTGCACTTGACGATATGAATCATTTAAAAAATAAACATATTCATTCTGTAGCAGATCTTTTACAAGATCAATTCGGATTGGCTCTGGTTCGTTTAGAAAATGTGGTTCGGGGGACTATATGTGGAGCAATCCGGCATAAATTGATACCGACACCTCAGAATTTGGTAACCTCACCTCCACTAACAACTACTTATGAACGATCCAAAATGGGCCGTGAGTGGCACCCACACTTACCCTCCTAGTTGAGCGAACCAACATATAAATCCTAATCTATACTAATAGTTCACTTATAAAATATGGTAATAATCGAAAGGTTAAACTCATAAGTAGAAATAACTCAAAATTGCTAAGTTCATTAACTTAATGTTCTCGAAAATCTGAAAGTCATCACATCAAGGACACTAATCGCAAAATACCAAGTCTAAGAATGTCAACATCAAAATGAATAAACAAGTAGTTTATGTCTGAAAGTTAAGGAGACCATGACAAGACTAATAGGATCTTACGCGATCTAGAGAAATAGCCCCCCTGGAACCTGATATGTTGAAGATTGGCTAGAGCTAAGGGTTAGCCGAAGTCGATGGAACACTCGTTGCACTCCACAAAATAAAAACAAGAAAAATACGAGTAAGGGTCAGTACAGACAACATGTACTGAGTAGGTTGTCATGACCCAAGCCTAGTTCCTAGAGGTGACACAACGAATGAGAAGTCCGAAGACAACCCAAACAAGCCTCTTGATTGTAACATGCACACATCCTTGGTTGTGGAAGCAATTAAGCAATAATAAGAGTCAATTAATAAAAAGGAAAATCGGGACTAAGGGAAGCCTTTAATAATCATAAAAGCATAAAAGAGTCAAGCTCATAGGTTATACAAAACATAGCATCCAACAACACCTCTAACTTAGAATGCAGCGGGGGCCAAGACACTTTCCAGAATCACCCTCATAATAATAAGTATCCTCATATAGAAGAAGTCTCAGCATAACATGAAAGAAAATAGATATCATCCTCGGATGTGAGGACTCACCAAGAGCTAGCTTTGAACAGTCCGACTAGTCACATGGAGGAGGATGATCGATAGGAGCTCCGGTCCCTACATGGTGACGTCATGTAGGCATAAAGTATGCATTAGTACTTGGAATGTATTAAGTATGCAAGGTGCAATGTAACAAGAATCATAAGCATAATAATCATGATGCATAATCATAGGCAATAGACATGAGTTCAATATGACATGTATAATAAATGCTTAGGTGTAGCATGCTTGAGAGTAAACATACTTGCATAGCTTGTCCCACACACTATTGTGACATGAGTGGCTCATCCAAATACCTTGTACTAGAGGGTAAAAAGTAAAGCATGAGTCATGGCTCCATCAAGTAGGTAGCGGATAGTACATGATATTAAGTCGTACATGAGGGTAATACTTGCAACATAGTTCATGACCCCTTCACGTAAACATTAGGTAATGCTTTATAATATATGAGGGTAAGGTATATAACATGATTTTTTACCCCTTCATGTAGACATTCACCTTGTACTAGAGGGTAAGGAGTACAACATGATTCATGACCTCTTCTAGTAGGCGTCACAATTCACAAGAGCATAAAACTTAGCATGAGGGCTCAATGGTTCACTTGTAGATCATAAAGACTCATCATGATTTCAATGCATGCTTGGGAGCCCATAATTACCTTAAAACACTTGACTTGTAAATCATGTAATAGTTCGTCAACAACTTGAGGATTCTTGTCATGTAATTTTATCAAATACATGGTGGATTCATGATACTTGTTCAAAGTCATGCAACTCATGAGTATAACAAAAAGAGTAAAATCAATTCAAAATAAACCTACCAACATCGTAGTTAAACCCCCAATTTGGGTATCATGAAATTCATATCAAAAGTTCATCATAGTTCATAGTCTTTGTAGCGCAAATCATGCATAATCTCAATAGACATAAATCAACTCATGGAATAAGTTTAGAGTAGACATTCATGCATAACCAATCAATACTTGATAAAATCCCAACATAATTTATGGTCATATTTCATAATAAAAGATACCCATGAGTAATACAACTTGAAATCATGCAATTTTCATAAAAAGAGAAGGTTGGGCTCCATGGGTGAAAGGACCCATGGATGAAGACCCACATACCTTAAGCTTGGATTTTCTTGAAATTGAGTTGAGGGAAACTTGAAGCTTGAGATGGGTTCTTGAGTTCCAAAATTGAGCTTGAAATCCTTGAATTTGAATGAGAGATTTGAAAAAATCTTGGAGAGGTTTTAGAGAGGGTTTTGTGAGTTAAAGAGTTGAAAAATGGCTAAGTATGGAAGATTTCACGTTTAATGGACATTGGGTCATTACCCAAATGCCCCCTGACGAAATAAGAAAACTGAGGAAAAACTTACACTGGTCCGCCCCCCTGGATCGAAGCGGACCAAATGCGCCTAACGAAATACACTACTCTGCGTCCATGGCGTGTCGCGGCCTAAGCGGGATAGCCACTGGAATTCGAAAATTAGCAAAAAAATTTTTTTGCTACGAGTCTTCTAAAATTCCGATTATACCCATTTTCCACTCAATTTTGTCCCATGATCAAGAATATGAAGTCGAATTTCTCCTATCATGCATGAATTTTGAGATATATGAAAATTATAATTATGGGGAATTCCGAAGCACATGTGGGGCATTTCATAGGTATCATTGGCCGACTCAAAATAGAAATCAACATGCATAAAATAATAGCAGAAAATCAACCATAACACTTAACAGGTAGCAATAGCAAGAACAAGTACACAACCAATCAACGATATCAATAATACACATGAGGACTCAGGCCT
>JAPFFP010030112.1:0-15716 GCA_026153255.1 Solanum medicagineum | reverse complement strand
CTCCAAAGTTAAGGTATGTGGGTTTCTACCATTAGGTCCTTTCATCCATGGTGCCCAAGCTTCCTTTTTACATAAATCTTATGTTTCTAAGTTGATTTACTAATAGGATTTACTTATTATGTATTTGACTATGAACCATGTTGGGGTTTCATAAAAGTGTGACTGTTTAATAATGTTTTGAGCTATGAATCTATGATTTATCTTGAGGTTTGATGAAGGGTTTTGATGTATATTGCATGAGGGCATTGCCAAGCACTGGTGTATGGTTTTACATTGATTTTTCTTGCATGATTTCACTCTTGAATTGCATGATTTTGTCCTAGAATTGCACATCCACAAGTGTTTCATAAAAGGACTTGTTTTAGGATTCTTAAAGTTTTGCTGATCCATTGGTTGATTTATGAGTCAAGGGACTTCACGATAATTTTAGGCTTTCTAAAGATGTTTTTAAGTCATGAAAATGTTGATGATGTTGTAGGGCCGGATTAAGCCCCTTTTTTTTCTAAAAAATTAGACCATTTATTAGCCTTTAATGTTGATGTTAATGGAAGCGTGATGTTGATGACAACCCATTCTTATGTTTGATGATTAGGCTCACCAATTGAGGTCAATGATGTTAAGAGCTACTCGTGCCATGTCTCTATGTTTAATGCAAGTTACTAAAGTATGATTATCTTATATATTCTGTGAGATTATACTTAGGACCAAGTGGACTAGAGGCGAGTCGCCAAGTCCTAGAACTATGTGCCATCATAGCTTAAGGGATTAGAGGCAAGTCTCCAAATCTCTAAGAGGCGAGTATCCTCAATATGAGGGCTTGAGGCAATTACCTGAGTCCGGGCTTAAGGCAAGTACCCAAGTGCAAGAACTAGAGGTTAGTACCCAGTTGACACAAGGCTTAGTTGATCCACATAGGCATTAGGAGGTTTAACTGGTCTAGTAACTTCCACCTCATTACCGATGAGGGGTACTCATCGGGATTCCAAGTTGTAGCTCACTTAGTCTTATGTTATGTCAGTTGTGGTTTCTTCCCACTCTTATATATTATGTTCTATGTAAGGTTAATGATTTTTAAAGCATGCTTTACTTAAGCATTGACCATACATGCCATAGTGTTATTTATGCAATCTATTACTTATCAATATAAATTTTGACTATGCTGCCTATCTCTTGTTGCATTGGATCCTACATACTTAGTATATTCAAATATACTAACGCATACTCTATGCCTACATTATATCACTATGTAGGAACCGTAGCTCCAATTGATTCTCCTCCAGGTGGCTAGACGGATTGTTCAAGTTAGCTTTTGGTGAGTCCTCATGTCTGAGGACATTATCTATCTTTTTTCATGCTTATGTTTAGACTACATCTTGTATATTTAGATTACCTATTGTTATTATTATGAGGGTGAGACCTGTTGCTTGTCTTGGCCCACGCTAAGTTCTATGTTTAGAGGTGTGGTTGGACAAGTATATAATAATGCTATGAGCTTTGACTTCCTTTGACTCTTGATGTTCTAAGATATGAAAGATGTCCTTTAGCCCCGAGTTCCCTTTTTACTATCTCTTATTGTTGTTTTATTGCTTCCACGACCAAGGATGTGTAATAATATCTCAAAAGGCTTTATTGGGGTCCCTTGGGGTTCCCATTCACCGTGTTATGTCTAGGCCCTAGGCTTAGGTCGTGACAGACACTCTACATAGAGCATCGACCACAACATTAGCTTTGCCAGGGTGATATTACACACTCATATCATAATCTTTAAGGAGCTCTAACCACCTTCGTTGCCTCAAGTTAAGATTGTTTTGGGTGACCACATATTGGAGACTCTTGTGGTCGGTAAACACATAAACATTAACATACAGACAGCGACGCTAAATTTTCAAAGCAAATACCATGACCGTCAATTCAATATCATGGGTGGAATAGTTCTTCTCATGCACCTTAAGTTTTCTAGAGGAATATGTTCTCACCTTACCATTTTGCATCAAAACACACCCCAAACCAATTCTTGAGGCATCACAATATACAACAAATCCTTCCAACCCTTCTGGTAGAGCCAAGATAGGAGCGGAGACAAGCTTATGTTTCAAGGTTTGGAAACTCTTTTCACATTCTTCAGTCCACACATATTTTTCCTTCTTTTTGGGTCAACTTAGTCATTGAAGAAGCAATAGAAGGGAAACCATTTACAAACCTCCGGTAATAACCCGCCAAACCCAAGAAACTTCTAATGGTCGATCGAGTCAAAGGTCTAGGCCAATTTCTAATCACCTCCATCTTCTTACGATCAACCTTAGTGCCATCACCCGACACCACATGCCCTCAAAAAGCAACCTCTTTCAACCAAAACTCACATTTCTCATATTTTGCATACATCCTCTCCTCCCTCAAGATCTGCAACACCACCCTCAACTGATTCACATGCTCTTCCTCATTATGGGAATAAATCAAGATACCATCAATAAAAATCACCACAAACAAGTCAAGGTAAGGTTTAAAGACCATATTCGTGAGATTTATAAATATAGCCGGTGAATTAGTCAACCCAAAGGACATAACCACAAACTCAAAATGCCCATACCTAGTTTGAAAAGTCAACTTGGGAACATCACACTCCCTCACTTTCACTGGGTGATACCCGAACCGAAGATCAATCGTAGAAAAGTGACTAGCCCCTTGAAGTTGATAAAAAAGGTCATCAATCCTTGGTAGAGGGTACTTGTTCTTTATGATGACTCTATTAAGTTGTCGGTAATCAATGCACATTCTAAGAGAACCATCCTTTTTCTTCACAAATAGAACCTGCTCCCCAAGGTGACTTACTAGGCCTTATAAAACCCTTTTCCGACAAATCCCTCAATTGCTCTTTTAACTCCTTCAACTCCGTTGGCGCCATACAGTATGAGGGAATAGAAATGGATAGAATATATATTGGGTACGAGTTCTATACTAAAATCTACTTTACTTTTGAGAGGAACACCCAGAAATTTATCGGGAAAGACATCAAGAAACTCATTAACCATTGGAACCAACTCAATAGGAAAGACTTTGGACTCCACATCCCTAACCCTCAGAAGATGATAAATACAACCCTTGGAAATCAACTTTTAGGCTTTAAGAGAAGAAATGAACCTACCCTCGACCACCACATCACAACTTTCCCACTCAAGTATGGGCTCATTAGGGTATTGGAATTTAACACTACGGATTATACAATCAATAGAAACATAATATGCGTGCAACCAATCCATCCCAAGAATGACATCAAAATCCACCATATCTAATTCAACAAAATCACAAGGCAAAACTTATGCAATATGAACACATGACAATTTCTATAGACTCTTTTAGCAACAATAGACTCACCAACGGTGGTTGACACTTCACAAGGTTCACACAACAATTCGGGACTAACATGCAGCTTTTTGGCAACAAAAGGAGTAATAAAAGGAAGAGTGTCACCGGGTTTATCAATGCATACAAATCAAAATAAAAAACATTTAACATACCTGTGAAGCACCATGCCAAGTCTAGTGACCCCTAGATGGGTATGGTTGAGAATGTCAACGATCATCCCTCAGTAGTAACCCATGGATAATGTCTCGACTCATGAGTCCTTGCGCCACACTCAAAACGCACAGTTGAACCGATCAAACAATCTCCTGGATGGTACTTTCCACACTTGTAGCACGAAGAAGAAGCTTGAACACCAATATCCTTGCCTTTCCTTTTAGCATATAGGCAATCAACAATCTTTTGGCCTATTTTCCCACACTAACAGCATGCACCCATGTTCCTCAAACATGTGCCATTATAATTTCTCCCTCATTTTGGTCACCTAAGGCGATTGTTTCCACCATTGCCACCTTCATTTCGGACCCTTCTTCTCCTTTCCTTTGAGGCCACCAGGCAATCTCTCAGCTTTTGCCTAACACCGCAATACTTCAAACAACCCTCAATTTCCGCCAAACACCTCCCTTGATGTTTCTTCTTGCACCCTTGGCAAGTAACAAAAGGGATCCTTTTCTTCTTGTACTTGAGAACTGGTAGACTAGTAGAATATGAGGCACCACCAACTGAGGCTCTAATAGCCTCACTCTCCCTCCTCTTATCCCTACAAGTCTCGAGAGCAGCTACTTGTTGATTGAGTTGGCCAGTTACAACCGTGGCTAATAGCCATAGAGCATTACGAACCTTCGCATTCGACATATCACCATTGGAAAGTTGACCCCTAAGTGAGAGACGGTCACTGCCTTGCCGACCATTCAGTATAGCCTAAGACAAATGTTGAAACACAATGAATAAGAATCAGAAATAAATCTTCGGGGGCTTAACTCTAGCGAATGACATAGATCATGAAGAAGTGAAATATTTCCTAAGCACCTCATACCCTCCCATTTAATAGTTGTGGCACACTTCACAATCATGAATAAGACTCTAATCGACGTGGTGTGTTGGATTAAGAGGACCATTAACAACCTAGTGCTAAGAGATGAACATTTTCATGACCTAAGCCTAGGGCCTAGACATGACACCTCAAATGGTAACCCAAAGGGACCCCAAACAAGCCCTTTAACATATTAACCACACATCTTTGGTCGTGAAAGCAAAATAACAACAAGATATATAATAAGTAGGGGAAGCGGGACTAAAGGAAGTCTTTAATAATCATAAAAGCATAACGGAGTCTAGCTCATAGGATAAGTGCATCATAATATTCCAACAATACCTCTAATCGAATGGAGCGGGGCCCAAGACACTTTTCGGGCTCGCCCTCAGAGTGACAAGCATTCAACAAAATAATGCCTAAAATAGAAAGTGTCATATAAATAGTGTCCTCGACTTGAGGACTCACCAAAGCTTATCTCCGAAGTATCAACTAGCCACGTGGAGGGAGATGATCAAAAGATGCTCCAGCCCCTACATGGTAATATCATGTAGGCATAGAGTACGCCTTAGTACGTTTGAATGTACTAGGTATGTAGGATGCAATGCAACAAGACATAAGCGAATATAGTCAAAATTCATAGAAATAAGAAATAGATAAGTTAGATCTCAATATGGCATGCATGGTCAATGCTTGAAGTAAAACATGTTAGTAAATCATTCAACTTGCATAGAACATAATACATGTGTGGGAAGAGACCCTAACCAACATAAGTAAGGCTAAGTGAGCTACCACTTGGAATCCCGATGATTACCCCTCCTCGGTAAAGAGGTGGTCTACTTGCTAAGGTAAACCATTCCTTACTTTACGGGAGCCCATCTGATTTCTGAAATGTAGCCCCCCTTACTGGAACCCGTCCCATTTCAGGGTTGATTTCGTGATAAAGTACACTAAATGGATCCACTAGTGTAGCAAGGGTAAAGTATAATCATATGCTGGCACATAGTTTGAGGAAAGGAGTATGGACCCTTGAAGATAGTCCATGCCGGCATCCAATCCGTCGGTGCTAAGTCTTATCCCATGGAGTACTTGAAATAATCATAATTTTAATAACTTTCAAGAAACATGGAAACATGACATGAGTAGTCTTAAACATGCTTGACCTTTAATGATGATCCTAGCTTAAAACATTAGAGTAGATCATAATCATACGTGAACCCTTGCTCTAACATGAATGGCCCACAAGAGGTAAAAATCTTGAAATAAGGCTTAACTTGATACTTGTAACATCATAGATACATTTTATAAATTCAATATATACTTGAAACTCCGTAATCATCATATAGTCACTTGACTTGTAAATCATGTAACAGATCATCAATAACTTGAGCATTCTTAAATTGTCATTTTATCAAAAACTTGGTAGTTTCGTGATACTAGTTCAAAATCATACAATTCAAGAGTGAAAAAAATATGAGAAAACTCAATGCAATCAACTCACCAACCTATTGTAAAGACCTCGTGTATGGTACCTTGAAATCCATCATCAAATCTCATAATAGATCATAGTTTTATAGCTCAAAACATGTATAGTCTCAATAGATAAAACTAATTCATGGTATATGTTTGAAATAGATAGTAATGCATAATCAATCAACATTTCATAAAACCCCAACATAATTTATATTCATAATCCATAAAAGAAGATACTATAGATAATACAACTTGAAAACATGCAATTTTCATTAAAAAAAAGATTGGGCTCCATGGGTGAAAATCGTTGAATGCCACATACCGCAAACTTGGGTTTTCTTGAGATGAGCTTAAAGAGAACATAGAGCTTGAAGAGAATCCTTGAGTTCCAAAGTTAAACTTGAAATCCTTGAAATTGAAAGAGATATTTGGTTAAGACTTGAAGAGGTTTTTTTGAGAGTTTGGAGTGATATAGTGTTGAAAAATGGCTAAGTATGGGTGTTTTTACGCATAATTGGACATGACGTTATCCCCACAATACCCTTGGTCGAAATAGAAAAATTAAGGAAAATGTTGCACTGGTCCATGCCCTAGGCATGACGCGAACCAGGCGCACCTCACCAAAAACAATACTACGTGCCCCAGGTGCGCCGTGGCCTGGGTGCATAGGCTCTCTGGAAATTGGAAACTTGCGAAATTATTTTTCGATACCTATCTTCTAAAATTCGGATTATACCTATTTCCCACTCAATTTTGCCCTTTGATCGAGAATATGAAGTCGCATTTTCGATATCATGCACGGATTTAGAGATATATAGAAATTACGATTATGGGCATTTTCGAGACACATTATGGGGCATTTCAATAAGCATATATAAGATATTAGGCAAGAGGAATGCATAAAACTAAGAAAATCATAGTTTTCCTTAAGGAACATATATCAATCCATTTTATCCAAAACATGCCTCTTCCTCATGGATAACAGCGGGGTCTAGAACTTAGCTTACTAGCTTACCCTCGAGGTATACATAAAAAGAAAATTACATAGTCTTAAAATAGAGAAAAATCATAAATGGGCTTGTTCCCGAAGCAGGGGAACTTACCAACATATCTTCAAGCTTTAAATCTAGATCTAGCCACGAAATGGAATAGTCACCTTTGTTCGTCCCTACATGGTTAGATCCTATAGAAAAGGAAGTATGTGTTAGTATGTAGAATTTACTAAGTATGTAGGTATTCCATGAATCAAAGGACATCACAGTATGCATAATCATAATCAATAAGATTTGGACACAATATGCATGAGCAGTGCGAGTTAAAAATCATGAGAAGAAGCATCACCAAATCCATTCTGAAACATAACATAAATATGTGAGAATAAGATCATAACCAACATATAAGACCATGTGGACTATTACATGGAACAGGAGTCTACTTTGCCAAGGTAGACTCTATCCTCACCCTATAGACTCTATCCTAGCACGGTGAGTGTCCATTAAAAACCTATACGGATCCATTAGCACACTTTTAAGGCATAAAAACATGAATATAATTCTTATAGAAGTACAAAGTTATGGGACTATGAAATCTACCAAAGCCCTCTTGGTGATAATTCATATCCCGCGGAACACATAAATCATACTTATGCTTAGCTTTCAACATAGTTCATAAAATAGTCATCTTAATTTTTCATGTCAAAATAATACTCTATCCACTTTTTATTTTATGATAGTGTGGGTAGACATTCCTACCGTAAGACCTTCATCATAAACATTAGGGTTTTCATCACCCTCTTTATCATAGCATCATCATTGTCATAAAATAAGATTTAACATATTTGAGATTATAATCATGAAAATTACATACATTTATCAAGAGACTAGGGCCATGTGTGAGTTCATGAACATTTGAGTCAAAATCATGCAATTGAATAAGATTCATATGGAAAAATATGTAATTAAAACCAATTTGGTTCATTAGGAAAAGAACCCACATCAAATAATCAAGCCTTAATCGTACATACATGAAAATCATATACTTTTACTTGAAAATCATATACTTTTACTTGAAAATCATATACATCATATAATTCATCATAATTAGATATAATCTTTATGCAGAAATTATAATCCATGCATTTAGAATCATAGCATAAAAGCTCATAGGAAATCATCATGAAACTTTAATAAAAAGAGGGTTCTGGATTGAGCTTCATTGATGAAATTTATCCATGAACGAAGCCCTATATACCTCAAGTGAAAACCTTTTGAATGAAAGAGAAAAACTGGAAAAACCTTTTCAAACCTTCAAGTTCTAGTTTCAATGAAATCCCTCTCTTAGAGAGAAAAATAATGAGAGCCTTTGAGAATATTTTACGGGTGAGTGGCTTTGAAAAAATTAGGTATAGTATTTACAAGGTTAGGTTAGTTAGGGTAGTTCAGAGAGTCAAAATGGCATAGTTTTGGACTTAAACAAGTTGAAAATATCAAAAACATCCTTCATTAAAAATTTATAGGACCAACCACGAGACCCCATCCACAAGTCGTAGGCTCGTAGAACTTTATTTAACAGAAGTTGAGCCACTGAACTTTGTAGCTTCCAAGCTGCGAATATGTAGGACAACCTGTCAATCCATCTATGGGTCATAGTTCCTCTCGTAGAAGTGTTCTATACTTAGAAAAATTTAGGCCTTTTAGGACTCCTTTCTATGACGCCTTTGACAACGTGTGGTTCTATATTAGGTCTGTCCTATTAATTCGTACATCCACTTTAGATATTTTTCATCTTTCTATTTTCTTTCGACCCAGTCAACGAAACTATCTAGAACTCATTGTTTTTTCCACAAGTCGTAGAATGGATCATAGGACCAAACCAACACAAAATTCCTTATCTTTCTGTCTTCAACTTCTATAAATATGATGGGTGCTACAATATCTCCCCCTTGGAATCATTTTTCCTGAAATGAGACAGAAATATGCATGAAGAGAATATAAACATAGTCATCATAATAACATTGAAACGACCACAAAACTGCCCAAAAATGTGTCTCGAATATACCCAAAATTTTAATTTCTATGTATCTCAAAAATCGTGCATTATTTTGGGAATCCAAATTCATATTTTTGTTCAGGGGGTAAGATTTAGGAGGAAAGGGGTCTTACCCCGATTTTAGAGCAACTGTATCAAAATCCAAAAATCGCAAAATGCGATTTCCAGAAGCTAATCTGCGTCATCAGCACAATGCGCACTATTATTAAAAATGGTCCTCTTTTATTTTTCGGTCAAAGACTTTTAAGTCTTAGACCTAGGCCCTCCCACACGAGAAAACATCTATACTTAGCTTTATTTCACCCTCAAATCACCCAAGACATTTCTCAATACTCACTCAAACCCTTAGTCTTGTATTTCTCCCAAGATTCAAGTCTCAAACCCCCATCTGGATTTCAAGGTTCTTCTTCAAGATTCAAGTCTCCATCATCAATGTTCACCAAGCTCATCTTCAAAGCTAAGAAGCTCATCTTCAAAGCTAAGGTATGTCAGTTTAAGCCATTGGGTTCTTCCACCCATGGTGCCCTAATCTCCTTTTTACTGAATTTGCATGATATAAAGTTGATTTTACTAATAGATTTACTAGTATGAACATGTCTATGATCTATGTCAAAGCTATGTAAAGTTGTGTCCGTTTTACTATGTTTTGAGCTATAAATCTTAGATCTATTGTATGATTTAATGAGGGTTTTTGATGTGTATTGCTTGAGGGTGTTGCAAGGCGTTGATTGATAACTTTACAATGGATTTTCTTGTATGATTTCATCTATAAATTTCATGGTCTTGTACCCCCAGTACACACTCGCCAAGTGTTTGATACATTGTCCGGATATGGTTTCTTGAGGAATTGAAGGTCCAATGCATGTCTTATGAGTTGAATGACTTTATGATGATGGAATGACTGTTTATAAAAGCTATATTTATCAGAATTGTCTATATTATTCTAAGATGACCATGCCTTGATGAGGGGGTACCACGCCTTGACCACTATGATAAAAGGGATGGTGTTCATTAACCAAATTGAGGGGTTGATACCTCATTAACCAAATTGAGGGGTCGATACCTCATTAACCAAATTGAGTGGTTGATACCTCATTAACCAAATTGTGGGGTTGATACCTCATTAACCAAATTGTGGATTAGTGCCTCATTCACCTTAGAGGTGGGTAGTGTATGTTAATAACCAAATTGAGGGGTTGATACCTCATTAACCAAATTGAGGGGTTTAAACCTCATTAACTAAATTGAAGGGTTGATACCTCATTAACTAAATTGTGGGTTTCCTACCTCATCACCTTAGAGGTGGGTGGTGTATGTTAATAACCAAATTGAGGGGTCGATACCTCAATCACCTAGGATGGGAGGTGGTAAGCCCATTAACCAAAGGATGGTCTCCTTGTATTTACATACTATGTTCTATATAAACATGATTTTACTTCAAGAACCATTCATATAAGTCATATTGTTATTATGCTATCCATTACCGATGTTTATCCATTTTGATTACGTTGTTTGTCTGTTATTTCATTGCATCACAAATACTTAGTATATGAAAATATACTAACGCATACTCTGTGTATATATGATGTTACCATGTAGGAACCGGAGCTCCATTTGGTCATCAACCTCCTCCACGTGGCTAGTGGTATCCATTCAAGCTAGTTGGTACGTCCTCCATTCCGGGGACATTGGTTTTCATTCCTATGTTTTTTACTAAAGACTATCTTTCCTTTTGGTTTGTTTTGACTATGAGGGTGAGCCCGGTTGCTAGTCTTGGCCCCCGCTAAGTTTTATGTTAGAGGTGCTGTTGTACAAGATTTGTGTTATGCTAGAGCTTTGACTCACTTATGATATTCAAGTTATTTAATTATAAGTCTCTCTCTACCTTACTCCTAATTTCCCTTGTTTATGTTTCTTATGTTAATTTATTGTGCTTCCGCAACAAAGGATGTGTGATAATATGCTATGAGGCTTTTTTGGCGTTCCTTCGGGTTTCCCATTCACCAGCCACATCTAGGCCCTAGGCATGGGTCGTGACTAAGATGGTATCAGAGCACTAGGATGATAGATTCTTGAAATCTAACACACTGCGTCGATTAAAGTCTTATTCATAGTTGTGTTATGCACCAAAACTATGAGTAGGAGGCTATGAGGCATTTTAGGAAAAGTTTTCGTTCTTCATGTTCTAAGTCAGGCTATAGAGTCGAAGTAAGACTTCCCCTAATGATTGTTCTTTACTATGCTACATCATATCTAACACTTGAGTAAGAAGGGCCAAAACTCTCGAGGAGCAATCTACAAATGGTGAGTTCCAGGATGCTCTCACTATGTTTGCCTAAGTTGTGGCAAACATAGTCAACCAATGGGCCCAAGCCCCTCATGCTACTAACCCAGGAGCTAGGGTAAAGGACCTTATGAGGATGAATCCTCCAGTGTTCTATGGGTCAAAAGGTGATGAAGAACCACAAGAGTTCATTGATGAGGTCTACAAGATCTTGAACATCATGGGTGTTGGGCCAAATTGAAACGCGAAGTTGGCGCCGTATCAACTCAAAGGGGTAGCCCAAATATGGTATGATCAATGAAAGGGGGAGAAGGGAAATAGTAATGTGGTTCTATGGGAGGAGTTTAAAGTGCCCTTTCTTAATAGGTTCTTCCCACTTGAGCTTAGGGAAGCTAAATTGGTAGAGTTCATGAACTTGAAACAAGGTACTATGAGTGTGGTGGAGTATACCCTCAAGTTCATGCAACTTTCAAAGTATGCTTCTCACTTGGTGGCTGACCCTAGACCTAGGATGAATAAGTTTGTTATAGGGGTCTCCGACTTGGTGAGTGAAGAATGTAGGTCAACCTTGCTAATTAGTCACATGGACTTCTCGCGGTTGATGACTTTATGCCGAGAAACTGGAGGAAGAAAAGATGAGAAGAAGAGGGGTAAAGAAGCCAAAAGAGCCTATTTTGAAGAGAAGTTCCAAGGATAGTGATGATGCTATGTATCAAACATATGGTAAGGTTCATAGAGGCCCATGCTTGAAAGAAACCAATGCTTGTTTCCATTACGGTGAGGAGGGGTATAAGAGGAAGGATTATCCTCGTAATCAAGGTAAGGGTGAAGATGTTCATCCTCAAGGTGGTGCCCGAGGAACGATCGTTTCTATTCTCTCCAAGGAAGGTGATAGGAAAATATGGCGCCCAATGTTGCCACCGGTAAGTTGAAGTTTCCTTTGACTTGAATGTGTATGCATTGATGGGTCCGATGTGTCACTATTTCTTTCATTGCTCTTATGGTTGCTACTGGGTTCCTTGTGTGTCCCAAGTCGTTGTGTGAAGTTGGTATTTTTCTGTTGGTAGTTCTATTGTTGATGGGTAAGGCTTTTGGGGTTTGTTTCATGACCTTATTGCTTTAGGACTTGTCTTTTGCTTTGGTTGAATTAGGTGTGGTAGAGTTCGATGTCATAATTGAGGTGGATAAGTGGCATATGTGCTATGTCTTCATTAATTGTAGGGCCCATAGGGTTACAATTCCCTAATGAAACCGTCTTTGAGTGGGAGGTTGCCAAGTAGTAGCAAAAAAGGTAGGTCCATTCTTTTCTTAAGGTTCAAATAATCTCTAAGGGTATCCCCATGTTGTTATTGCATTGAAGTCTTGTCTTGTGATCTTGCTTGAACTTAGCTTGATGTGTTGGAGGTCTTGGGGTAGTTTTGGCTACTTGCATAGCATGTTTCAAATGAGTGTAGAATCCGTAAGGTTTATATGATGGTTGAGGATGGTTGATCTATTTGGTCAACTACAATGGAATATTCATTTATCTAAGATTGATCTTTGGTTTGAGCTTTGTCCCCGAGTGAGCATTACTTGTATTGGTGGAGTTGTTCTGTTGATTCATGCATTGGCTATGTTTTTGGGTCTCTAGAATAGGGTCTTAAAACTCTACCTTGGTATGTTTGTCGTGGTTCTTAGTAATGAAGTATTGATTTATTTAGAGCTTGTGAATTATTTGGGGGTCGTATTACAAGTCTTGGAGAATGAGAGGTTGTTTGCTAGATATGATAGGTGTGCATTGTGCATAGCATGAAGGTGGTTAAAATTCTTTAAGGATTATAGTATGTGTGTGCATTAGCTTCTCCGATAGGTCTAATGATGTGATTGGTGCCCTAAGTAGTCTAGTGTATGTGAATAATGGTGGCAAGGAGGAGACTAGTAGGGTCCATTAGTTAGTTAGATTGGAAGTTAGGTTGAGGGAAGTAGAGAATGGTAGTATAATGTTCCTAGTGGTTCCCATCATTTTTGGTTGAGGAGGTCTAGATGAAGCAAGGTCTTGATTCCATGTTATTAGAGTTTGAAGTTTTAGGTAGAAAGAAAGTAGAGTGGAGGTTATCTCTCAAGCGGGAGATGGTGTTTTATGGAAACAAGTAGAATAGGTGTGGTTAAGGCTGACAACTAAGTTATGGTTTTATTGTCCTTTTAGTGTGTAGAATAAGTTAGTAAGGTTGCATGTGGATGGGATTTGCCTAGGGATATGATTATGGTTTGTTCAATTCTATATGTTTCTAGGTTGAGGAGATGTTTTGGTGGCTCTAGTGCTATAGAGCTCTTTGAGATTATGGATGATGTGGAGGATAAGTTGTCTTAGGAGAAGGTCCCAGTGGAGGCGGTCGATGGATTAGTGGAGAAGTTGACTAATAATGAGGTGATATTTATCAAGGCCCTTTTTGGAGGAATTGATGATTCATGTGTGTTTCTCGGGGAGCTGGTGGAGGCATGGAGAAGCAACATCCGTATCTCTTTCATTCTATTCAAGCTTGTGATAACACATCAAGTCTTTTTCTATGATTTCAAGTCTTATGTTTCAGCCCCTATGTCATGCATATGCATTCATGATTAAGTTGGCAAACTTACAATGATTTTATACTTATGTCGAGATTTTTAAAAAGATGTTTAAAATGTAATGTTGCATTCTTGTTGGGACTGATTTTTTTATCACTCTTGCACATACGTTTGTTTTATGTTCAGGGACGAATGTTCACAAGGGGGAGATATTGAAACGACCCAAAAAGTGCACGAAAATGTGCCTTGGAAATGCCTGAAATTTTAATTTTCACATATCTCAAAATTCGTGCGTTATTTCAAAAATTTTACTTCATATTCTTGTTTAGGGGGTCAGATTTAGGGGGAGAAGGGTCTAACCCCAATTTTAGAGCAACAGTATAAAAATTTGAAAATCACAAAATGCGATTTCCAGAAGCTAATCCGCATCATCAGCGCGACGCGCACTAGTATTAATAATGGTCCAGTTTTATTTTTCGGCCCAAGACTTTTAAGTCTTGGGCCTAGACCCTCCCACATAAGAAAATAGCTATACTTAGCATTATTTCACCCTCATATCACCCAAGACATTTCCCAATACTAACTCAAACCCTTAATCTTATATTTCTCCAAAGATTCAAGTCTCAAACCCCCATCCGGATTTCAAGGTTCTTCTTCAAGCTTCAAGTCTCCATCTCTAATCTTCACAAAGCTCATCTTCAAAGATAAGGTATGTAGGTTTTAGCCATTGTGTTCTTCCACCAATGGTGCCCTAATCTCCTTTTTACTCAATTTGCATCATTTAAAGTTGATTTTACTAATGGGTTTACTAGTATGAACATGTCTATGAACTAAGTTAGAGTTATGTAAAGTTGTGATGGTTTTGCTATGTTTTGAGGTTTAAATCTTGGATCTATTGTAAGATTTGACGAGGGATTTTGATGTGTATTGCTAGAGTGTGTTTCAAGGTGTTGATTGATGGTTTTACAATGGATTTTCTTGCATGATTTCATCTATAAATTGCATGGTCATGTACCCTCATTACACACCCGCCAAGTGTTTGATAAAATGTCCGGATATGGTTTCTTGAGGAATTGAAGTTCCAATGCATGTCTTATGAGTTGTATGACTCTATGATGATGGAATAAATGTTTATAAGATCTATACTGATGAGAATTATCTATATTATTCTAAGATGATCATGCCTCGATGAGGGGGTACCACGCCTTGACCACTATAACAAAAGGGATGATGTTCATTAACCAAATATGAGGGGTTGATACCTCGTTAACCAAATTGAGGGTTTGATACCTCATTAACCAAATTGAGGTGTTGATACCACATTAACTAAATTGTGAGGTTGATACCTCAATCTCTTTAGAGGTGGGTGGTATATGTTAATAACCAAATTGAGGGGTTGATACCTTATTAACCAAATTGAGGGGTTGATACCTTATTAACCAAATTCAGGGGTTGATACCTCGTTAACAAAATTGAAGGGTTGGTACCTCATTAACAAAATTGTGGAGTTGATACCTCAATCGTCTTATAGTTAGGTGGTGTATGTTAATAACAAAATTGAGGGGTCGATACCCCAATCACCTAGGATGGGAGGTGGTAAGACCATTAGCCAAAGGATGGTCTCTTTCTATTCACATACTATGTTCTATATAAGCATGATTTTACTCAAGCACCACTTATATATGTCATATTGTTATTATGCTATCTAATTCCTATGTTTATACATTTCGATTACGTTGCTTATATCCCGTTGTATTCCATCCTACATACTTAGTACATTCAAACGTACTAACCCATACTTTATAGATACATGATATTACCATGTAGGAACCGGAGTTCAATTTGGTCATCATCCTCCTCCACGTGGCTAGTGGTATCCATTCAAGCTAGTCGGTGTTTAACACCCCACATTTTTACATGTACTAATGCTATGGGAATAAATCATATTATGGTTTGGTCAACTTAGCATCAATT
>JAPFFP010030101.1:0-15717 GCA_026153255.1 Solanum medicagineum | reverse complement strand
TATCAGGGATATGGATATTTGCAGGCTTATGAATTATGTTGACTAGATTGAAGGAGAGAAGCTCAAGGAGAGGAGTGTGAATGATTCCTCAAGAGATCTCGTTATGATGGTTGGTTCTCCAATTCTAGGAGTGTTGGTGGATATAGTCACTTCCATCAAGACCAAGGTTCAAATGCTAGAGCTTCTAATAATAGATTACCTCCTCTTAAGGCACCTGTTAGAGATAGACCAGTTCATCCAGGAGTTGAAAGATACACTCAAAATAATGCTTGTGGGGTTTTTGTGCTTACTTTGGGTGTGGGAAACATGCCACAAGCAGATTGATAGCCCAGAGGCTCCAAAGAAAGGCCAGGTGACTTTGGTTAATCAAGGTCAATAAAAGGACCGGCAAGGTGGTGCACCAAGAAACAACTGGTTCTCTGTTTTGCATGCTCGAAAGGAAGTAGAGGAGACTCTGGATGTAGTGACTGGTACTTTAAACTACTTTGATTTTGATGCTTATGCTTTGCTTGATCCGGGTGTAAATTTATCTTTTCTGTCTTCTATTTGGCTGTTAAAGGGAGACCATTTTCAATTTATGCTCACTCTAGAGTCGGTTTCAATAGTTAATGAGTTTTCGGATGTTTTTCCCAAAGATTTGCTCGGTACTCCTCCTGAAAAGGAAGTAGACTTTGGCATAGATCTCCTTTTGGATACACAACCTATTTCCATTCCTCTGTATCATATGACACCAACTAAATTAAAGTAGTTGAAAGATCTATTGGAGAAAGGCTTTATTATTCCAAGTATATCACCATGGGGTGCTCTGGTGTTATTTGTGTGAAAGAAAGATTGATCACTCTAGATGTGCATTGACTAGAGGAAATTGAATAAAGTGACTGTCAAGAATAAATATTTGTTGCCAAGGATCGACGACTTGTTTGATCAACTTCAAGGAGCAACCCATTTCTTAAAGATTGACCTCCATTCTGGTTATCATCAATTAAGGGTCAAAGAGTGTGATATTCCAAAATGTCTTTCCGAACTAGATATGGCTTTTTGAGTTTGCGGTGAGGTCGTTTGGTTTGACTAATGATCCATTGTTTTCATAGATCTTATGAATCGGGTGTTCAAGCCATTTATTAATAGTTTTGTGGTTATCTTCATCGATGATATTTTGATTTATTCTCGAAGTAAGCAGGAGCACATGGATCACTTGAGGTTGGTTCTTCAAACTTTGAGGTAGAAACAATTATATGCCAAGTTCAATAAAGGTGATTTCTGTTGGGTGAAGTAGTTTTCCTTATCCATGTGGTATCCAGTGATGGCATTAAGGTTGATCCGAAGAAAACTGAGGTCGTGAACAATTAGCCTAGACCATTGACTCCTTCTGATATTAGGAGTTTCCTTGGATTGGCTAGTAATTATAGGAGATTTGTTGAAGGTTTCTTATCCATTGCATCTCCATTGACTAACTTAACTCAAAAGAAGGCCAAGTTTTTATGGTTGAATGAATGTGAGAAAAATTTTTAGGCTTTGAAAGATTGGCTTACATCAGCTCATATTTTGACTTTACAGGATGGTTTAGATGGGTTTGTGGTGTATTGTGATGCTTCTCGAATTGCATTGGGTTGTGTGCTCATGCAACATAGTAAGTTGATAGCTTATGCATCGAGGTTATTGAAGGTGCATGAACAAAATTATTCAACTCATGCTCTTGAGTTAGTGGTTGTTGTATTTTCTTTGAAAATTTGGAGACATTATTTATATGGGGTTCATGTTGAAATATTCACCAATCACAAAGCTGGCAATATGTGTTCACCTAAGAGATCATAACTTGAGTCAAAGAAAATGGTTGGAACTTCTTAAAGATTACAACATGAGTGTTCGATCTCATCCTAGCAAGGAAAATATTGTAGATGATGCTCTTAGAAGGATATCCATGGGTAATGTGGCCCATCTTGATGAAGGGAAGAAAGAACTGGTAAAATATGTTCACCACTTGGCTACATTAGGTGTTAGGTTGGCTGACTCTAATGATGGTGGCATTCATGTTTGAAATGGGGCTGAGTCTTCTGTAGTTTTTAGTGTCAAGGCAAAACAAGACTTGGACCTATCCTTGGTTTAGTTGAAAAAGTTGGTTGTGGAAATAAAGATAGAGGTTATCTCCCAAGGGGCAGATGGTGTGCTTCGATATCAAGATCGGTGGTGTGTTCCGGATATTGACGGTCTAAGAAAAGTGATCATGAGTGAAGCCCATAACTCTCATTGTTCTATATATCCGGGATCTACCAAGATGTATCGGGACTTGAGGGAAGTGTATTGGTTGCATGGTATGAAGAAAGACATAGCCAGATGTATCTGAATGTCCTAATTGTCAACAAGTAAAGGTAGAACATCAAAGGCCCGATGATTTAGCTCAAGATATTGAGTCTTCTACTTGGAAGTGGAAAGATATGAATGTGGATTTTGTGGTTAGTTTGTGCCCCGTACCCTTAAGCAATTTGATTCTATATGGGTCATCGTTGATAGGATCACTAAATCGGCTCATTTCCTACTAGTCAAGACAAATTTCAATGTCGAGGATTATGCAAGGTTGTATATTTGAAAGTTCGTTAGATTGTATTGTGTACTTGTGTCGATCATATCGGATTATTGCACCCAATTTACTTCTCACTTTTGGAAATCATTTCAAAAAGTCTTGGCACTAAGGTGAAATTACGTACCACATTCCATCCTTAAACCGATGGACAAGCCAAAAGGACAGTTTAAACTTTGGAAGACATTTTGAGGGCTTATGTGTTGGAATTCAAGGGTAATTGGGATGATCATCTACCACTTATAAAGTTTTCCTACAACAATAGTTTCCATGGTAGCATTGGTATGGCACCATTTGAGACTTTGTATGGTGGAAGGTGTAGATCCCCATTGGGATGGTTTGAGTTGAGAGAGATGGCATTGGTTGGCTCGGATCTGGTGTTGGAGGCTATGGAAAAGGTGAAGTTGGTTAGGGAGAGGTTGAAGAAGGCTCAAAGTGGCCAAAAGTCTTATTCAGATGTTAGGAAAAGGGATCTTAAATCCAGTGTCGGTGATTGGGTGTGTGAGAAGGTTTCTCCTATCAAAGGTGTAACGTGTTTCGATAGAAAAAGCAAGTTAGTCCCGGGTATGTAGGACATTATGAGATAGTTGAGAGGATTGGCAAAGTGGCGTATAGATTGGATTTGCCTTTGGAGATATTCACCTGATTTTCAATATGTCTACGTTGAGGAAGTAGGTTGGTGATCCTAGTTGGATTGTGCCCTTGGAATATGTTGAGGTTGAAGAGAACTTTTCATATGAATGGCTTCTGGTTGAAATTTTCGACTGGCAAGTAAAACGGCTTCGCAATAAGGATGTTGCTTTGGTTAAAGTACTGTGGAGGAATCAACATATGGAGAGTGCTACATGGGAGACAGAGATGGATAGGATGAGGCGATATCCATTTCTTTTCAAATCTATTGAAGCCTAAGGTATTAGGTTCTTTCTTTTGTAAATGATCTTAAATCCCTTTTGTGTTTCATGACATGACATGCATACATGTGTACAAAATGATTTAAAGGATGTTTTCACTTGAGTTTTAATGATTTTATGATTTTCAAGAAATTAGTTATGGAATGTGTTCCCATGTTAAAAGGTTTCTTGTTCAAGTCAAGCCTTTCTAACTCGTACATCTCTCATTCGAGGACGAATTTTCTCAAGGATGAGATGATGTAAGCACCCGGATTTCATGAGACTTCATTGATGCTTAAAATTAAGTTTACGAAGGTGTGTAACCCATAGGGGATGCTTTTGTATGTCTTTGTGTGGCTTAAGAAAGAATTTTAGGCTTGGTTTCCCTCCAAGGCACCTCCCACGAGCCTTGGTCCTCACTACTGGTCATGGAAGGGGCTCCTAGTACGTGCCCCAGCCTTGAAGCAATGAAATTGGGTAAGGCACTAAGGAAGCCACCAAAGGCCCTTTCACAGGCTGTGCAACCCACCACGATCCATGGTGGGGTCTCATGGTACCCACCATGAGCCGTGGTGAGGTGTTTCATGAAGCCCCCATCCTAAAATATCATTACAACAACAACATACCCAGTAAATTCCACAAGTGGGGTCGGGGGAGGGTAGAATGTACGCAGACCTTACCACTACCTCATAGAGGTAGAGAGGCTATTTTCTGGGAACCCTCATCTCAAAACCCATGAGCAGAAAGAACTAGATATGACAAAAAGGAAAGGGAAGGGAACAGAAAGAGCGAGTAATAATGAATAGCACATGACAGTATGTAAATATGATAAAACTAACAAATAATACGACAAATAATGAGAACATATGATAAAAAAAATACGTCCTCCACCTAACCCTACTACACCCCACGGCCATGCATCTACCTAACCCTACCAATTAGCCTACTATTCTAACTCACGACCTCTACTTCATTTATCTAAGGTCATGTCCTCAGTGAGATCAAGTTCCGCCATATCATGTCTAATGACCTCCCCCCAGTACTTCTTAGGTCTACCTCTACCCCTCCATGTAGCTCCCAAAACCAACCTCTCGCACCTCCTAACAGGAGCATCAGTACTCTTTCTCTGCACATGTCCAAGCCATCGCAATCTCGCTTCCCTCATCTTTTAGGTCACCGGGGCCACCTCTAGCTTCTCCCGAATGCTCTCATTCATAATCTTGTCATTGCTGGTGTGACCACACATCCATCTTAGCATCCTCATTTCTATGACATGCTAAAATATCATTCTAAGTATAAAATTACCATCTGGGAACTTGGATCATTTGCACAGACCATTGTACGATCACTGCACCTTTGAATGAACCGTGAAACCGCCAGTAGAAACAACCTTAGTCAAAAATTAGGGTAACTTTCTGAAGACCACTAGCACAGACTCTTGTATGGTCCGTGGTGTGTTGCACGAACCATGGGGCCCTTTCACATGCCACCTATGCACTTTTTAGTGCTCATTTCATTAATGGCTTTCTCACATTTTTGGTGATTTCTAAGGGTCATTTGTGACTTTCTAACATATCCTAAACCTTTAAAAGGACCTATACTCCTTTATTTATATTCAAATCCGTTCATTATACTTAGAATACTCAAAGTCTCTCTTCTAAGAACTTCTTTCAAGTGTGCCATTGAATACTCAACTTGGAAATTCAAGAAGGGCTTTCTTCTCAAATCAATTTCTTCTTAATTATTAGATGTTATCTAAGGTATGTGTGATTGGTTCATGGTCTCTTTCAACCATGAAGACCCGAAACACTTCTTACTCAATTTATGAATTTCAAGATATCTTTGAATATGGGTCTTTTAAATTAAAGTTGATTTGATTCAATTGAGATATGAGCTATATTTGATTGATGTTTTTAAAGTGATTTAAGACCTAATATGTTGAATTACATTGATATTATGAAGGTTTGAATAAGCATGTCCCTTTAAATGTTGAATTTAGGCATGAGTAATCTTAAATATGCTTTAAATGTGAATTTCTTCATGGCTTTACTTTGAACTTCATCTTCTATTGTTATTTTAAGTATGAATCTCTGTTGGCCATTCTATTCTCTCTTCATTCCTGGCATATGCACGCATGCACATTAGTTTTCATGAAATTCATGAAGTGGGTTAAGACCCAATTATGTTTATGAATATGATTTCCAGCAAGTATGGTTATGACATGACATGTGATCATATAATGTCAATAATATGTCTCTTTGAGCTTTTATGAGTGTTTACACCCACATGTACAAGTATGAAGGAGCTATACCTATGCATGAAAGTATGACATGAAGTATGATTTGGCTTTTTAGCCAAATTATGCCTAATTATGAAGTATGTTTGGCTTTGAAGCCTAAGTATGCATGAAAATGATTTGAAAGACTTACTCCTCCTTTATATAAATCCTCAAGTCCCATAACTATGTGCCAATAGATGTTCAAGTTTTTGCCCCTTTTAAGGGATGATTATGTGAATGGCATACCTTTGGCAAGTACGTCACCTCTACATCCGTTGTGGAGAAGATGACAGAGTGTCAAGTTATAGCTCACTTGGTCTTATGTCTATTGACGTACCACCCCAATTATATTTAAAGTATTATGACATTCATGCATCGTGGATTTCACGGCATATTTATTGTAAGGACCCAGACTTCGTAAGGCCTTAGTGGTGCATCGAATTTTCTTTCGGAAAGTTATTGAGCAAGGTAACACAACATAGGCACCTTCGCATGTCATGTGACACATCACGGGCTATGTGGAGAAGCTTTAAGGTGGCCGTTAGTCTTTTGCGTTGAGTGTGTGGCCTTAAGCTTGAATTCAAAACCAAGGCATCAATCACTGATCACCATACGGTATGTGTGACACTTCACTAGCCATGTGGTGGCTCATGAGCATATGAACCCCACGTGGGTCATGTGACCTCTACACGGGTCATATGGTATCCCATATGGGTGTTAGTATGGAAATTTTCTAAGTATTGAATCACTATCTTGGAACTTTGCCAGTGGACAATTTTCTAAGTTAACACGGATGGCCACAGGGTCCGTATGACGCCTACACAACCCATGGAGCTTCATTACAAGATCCCTTAGCAACTTTTGACATCTGTTTTATTAATGGCTTTCTTGTAATTTTGGATATCCCTAAGGGTTGTTTATGAGTTTCTAACCTATCCTAAGTCTCTCAAAAGACCTATACTCTTATATTATCATTCAGATTCAATTCATACACTAAGAATATTGAAACTCTTATCAAAAGAACTCCCCTCAAGTGAGCCTTGAAAGATTAGCTTGGAGCTTAAGAAAGTGTCTTCTTCTTCAATCAAAATTTTCTTATATCTTCTTGGTTAGCTAGGGTATGTCGGATTGATTCATGGTCCCTTTTAATCATGAAGACTTAAACACTTTTACACTTTATTTTATGAATTGAGCTTAGTTTAAACTTGAGTCTTTTATATTATTGTTTATTTGATTCGATGTAGATATGGGCTATGTTTAGTTGTTGTTTTAAAAGTGATTTATGCCCTAATATGTTGAATTGTATGAATACTATGAAGTTCTGAATATGTATTACCCCTTTAAAGTTCTATCTAAGCATGGGTAATCTAAATTGTAATTTAAATGTGGATTTACCTATGGATTTACTTAAAATTCATATTGAATTATTGATTATGGTATATAGATATATGACATTGGTTTTATGAAGATTATGAAGTGGGTTATAACCCAATTATGTTTATTAATATGATTTTGATGAGAATTTAGTTATAACAAGAATGGGATTACATAAATGTCATGATATGGCTATTTGAGCAACTTTGGGTGTTTACACCACTTTGATATTTATGAATGGGCTATTCCTATGCACTATGGTTTGATTTGGAGTATGATTTGGCTTTTTAGCCCAAGTATAAATAAGCATGAAGAATGTTTGGCTTTTAAGCCCAAGTATGCATTGAAATGAATTGTGCTTCTTTTGAAAACATGTATACGTATATGTATTCTTGTAGGATGAGGACTTAGCACCGACCAGACTTGTAGAGGGAGGGGGGCTATCTCCATAGGTCCAGTACCCAAGTCTCAACACTATGTAGCACCAAAGGTATTTGAGTATGGTAACTCTCACCAAAATGGGAGGCCCGAAAGGTATGGTTACAAGCTTGATTAGATATGAATTAAAATCCTATCCGTAAAGCGAGGCCCGTAAGGAAGGTTATTTCTCTAAAAGGGGAGGCCTGTAAGAAGAAGTATGGTTTACCTTTAGCATGTAGATCACCTCTTATCCCATGTGGGAAAGACATTAGATTCAAAGTAATAGCTCAATTCCTCTTATATGTTGGTAGAGGTCCCATCCCCTCTATGTTAAAGTATTATAGCATTGCATGCATCATGGATTTCATGGAATTTTACATGTTACTCTCCTTTGCTTATATACTTCTTTCAATGTATGTTCCCTAGTCATCTAAGATTGAATGCAAGTTTAATAAGTTCATATGCATTGTGTGCCCGCATACTTAGTACATCCAAAGGTACTAACACACACTGTTTGCCTATATGATTTGACAATAAAGGGGCCAGAGACTATATCCATCCATCTTTTGACAACTACTTTAGATTCTTGAATGTTATTATGGTGATTCCTGTCATCCATGGATAATCCATTATCCATCTACCTATAATGTTACTTTTGCTTATGTTATATTTACGTGAGGGTAAGCCCGAGACATTTCTTGGTCCCTGTCCTATTCTACAACTTAGAGCCATTGTTGGACAAAATGTAGACTCTTGTACAAATATATGCTATGTTGTGTTATTTCGAGATTATGGTTATGGCTATCTACTGAATATGGCTATTATGATGTTTGTTTATGAAATGATATGGAAATGTGGAAAGTCCTAAGTTGCACTCTATCCCCATAGAATGAGTCAGTACTTACTCGCCCATTAGTTTCTATATGTTATGGGCTATGTGTATCCATGCAAATGCCTATCCGTATGATATCCTCATAGCATGAGTCATACTTTTCTGTCCCTTAGAACTACGTGTTTACTACTTAATTATGTGCTTTCAAACCAATTATGTGAATTTGGATACTTTGAGGCTTGTTTGGGGACTCTCGAGTTCCTATTCGCCATGTCACTCCTAGACCCTAGGTACTAGTTATGACAAGCTTTGTATTAGAATACTAGGCTTATAATGGTCCTCAGAATCCAACATGCTACATCAAGTAGAGTCCTATTCATGGGTGTGAAGTGCACCATTCCTATGAGTGGGAGGTTTTGATCGTGTTCTAGGAATTGTCTCACTTCTTCATATCTTTTGTCATGCTTTGGACCATGTATTATCCTAACCCTGATGATATCCTTGCTACCTTATAAAAGATATTCACGAAGAGCCCGTCTACCAAGGCAGGCCCAATTAATGAGGACCAAGTTCCTTAAGAGCCTGTGGAAGAGATGGTCACTCATGGTGAATTCCACACTACTATTTCCATACTTTCTCAAGTGGTGACCACCTAGGCTAGATAGGCTAATCTTGCTCCTCGTACTCCTACTCCAGTTGCTAGGGTGATAGATTTTACCCAGATGAATCCTTCAGAGTTTTATCGATCAAAGCCTAATAGGATGCTCAAGACTTCACTGATAAACTCTTTAAGGTGTTGACTATTATAGGAGTGACTTTAAAGTAGAAAGTTGAGTTATCTTCTTATTAGTTGAAGGATGTGTGTCAAGTGTGGTAGACCAATGGTTGATGGAGAGGGTCTATGGTGATGGGGTCAATTGGGAAGAGTTCAAATTTGCCTTTCTAGATCATTTCTTCCCTTCTGAACTTAGGGAAGATAAGATGAAACAATTTATCAACCTCAAATAGGGTGGTATAAGTGTGAGGGACTACGCCTTTAGGTTAACAAAGCTCTCAAAGTATGCTTCTATGCTAATGCTTGATTACCATGCAAGAATGCCTAAGTTTATTTCTAGGATCTCTAATTTGGTTATGAAAGAATGTTGTATGGCCATGCTTATTTGGGATATGAGCATCTCCATGCTCATGACATATTTTGAACAAATTGAAGGGGGGAGAAAAGGGTGAATGATGCTAAGAGGGCCCGTTATGATGTTGGGATCTCCAATTCCAATGGTGGTGGTTGTGGTGGCTTCTAACAATGCCAAGGTTATAATGCAAAGGTTTCCAATGCTAGAGTTCCTCCTCCCTAGGCACTGGTTGGAGGTGGGCCAATGCCCCCTCTATGTACTACTTGTGGGAAGAATCACTCAGGTGCGTACTTGTTTTGGGTGTGGTGATAAGAACCACAAGATTACTGTTTGTCCTAAACCTACCCAGAAGGGTCAGGGTCAAGTAGCCCAAGGTGATAAAGGCGAGCATAGATCTCCACAAGGTGGTGCCCCCAGAAACAACAGATTCTATGCTTTGCATACTCGTTAGGAAGTAAAGAAGGCTTCAAATATTCTTACTTGTATGTTAGAAGTCTTGGATTTTGATGCTTGTACTTTGCTTGATTCTAGTGCAAATTTAACTTTTGTGACTCCTTTTTTGGCTGTTAAGTTTGTTTTGAGCCCTGAAATTCTTAGGGAGCCCTTTTTGGTTTATACTTTCGTAAGTGAGTCTCTTGTTGCCCAAAGAGTCTATCACGGTTGCCCTATCTCTGTTTTTTGCCTAAAGTACTTCCGTGTGATCTTGTGGAACTTGATATATTACATTTTGATATTATTCTTAGGATGGATTAGTTGCATGCATCATATGTCTCTATAGATTGTAGAACCCGAAAGATCAAATTCCAATTTTCGGATGAGCCTGTTCTTGAATGGAAAGATAGTGACTTCACTATTAAATATCAATTTATTTCCTGCATCAAGGCTCAAAAGGTTATTTCTAAGGGGTGTATCCACCATATTGGGAGGGTTAAAGATGTGGAGTCTGAGTCACGTACTCTTGAATCAGTTTCGGTGGTTAATGAGTTTCTCGATGTCTTTGTCGAAGAATTGCGTAGTATTCCTCCCAAAAGGGAAGTAGACTTTAGCATAGATCTCCTCCCAGATACTCAACCTATCTATATCTCTCCTTATCATATAGCACTAGCTGAGTTGAAAGAGCCAAAAGATCAACTGAAGGACTTGTTGGAGAAAGGCAACATAAGACCAAGTATATCACCATAGGGTGCTCTTGTATTATTTCTATCAAAGAAAGGTAGGTCTCTTCGAATGTGCATTGAATAGGCCACTGAATAAGGTAACCATCAAGAATAAATACCCTTTTCCAAGGATTGATGGCTTGGTTGATCAACATCAAGGGGCCACCCACTTCTCAAAGATTGACCTCCGTTCCGGTTATTATCAATTGAAGGTTAGGGAGTGTGACATTACCAAAATGGCTTTCTAAAGCAAATATGGGCCCCTTGAATTTGTGGTGATGTTGTTTGGTTTGACTAGTGCTTCAGCGATGTTTATGGGCCTTATAAATTGGGTGTTCAAGCCATTTTTTGATAGTTTGTGGTTGTCTTCATCGATGATATTGTTTTTTAATCCCGAAGAGAAGAGGAGCATATGGATCATTTGACATTGGTTCTACAAACTCTGAGGGAGAAGTAATTATATGCTAAATTCGAAAAATGTTAGTTTTGTTTGGGTGAAGTAGCTTTTCTTGGTCATGTGGTATCCAGTGATGGTATTAAGGTTGACCCAAAGAAGACCAAGGCCATGAAGAAAATACCTAGACCATTGACTCCCTCATATATTCGAAGTTTTCTTGGGTTGGCTAGTTATTATAGGATATTTATTAAAGGCTTCTCATACATTCCATCTCTATTGACCAAGTTGACTCAAAAGAAGGCCATGTTTGTATGGTCGGATGAATGTGAGAAGAGTTTTCAAACTTTGAAAGATCGACTTACATCAGCTCCTATATTTTCTCTATTGAATGGCTTAGACGGGTACGTAGTGTATTATGATGCTTCTCGAATTGGGTTGGGTTGTGTGCTTATGCAACATGGTAAGGTGATAGCTCATACATCAAGGCAATTGAAGGTGCATGAGCATAATTACCCGACTCATGATCTTGAGCTAGCGGTTGTGGTGTTTGCTTTGAAGATTTTGAGATATTATTTGTATGGTGTTCATGTTGATGTCTTAACTGATCACTAGAGTTTGCAATATGTGTTCACCCAAAAGGATCTTAACTTGAGGCAAAGTGGTGGTTGGAACTTTTTAAGGACTATGACATGAGTGTTCAATATCATCATGGTAAGGCAAAATTTGTAGCCAATACTCTTAGTAGACTATTTACGGGAAGTGTAGGTCATGTTCATGAAGGAAAGAAGGAGTTGTTAAAAGAAGTTTACCGTTTGGCTAGGTTGAGTGTTAGATTGGCAGACTCTAATGAAGGTGGTATTCATGCTCAGAATGGGGTTGAATCTTTTGTGGTTGTTCATGCAAGGCTAAACAAGATTTGGACCCATCATTGGTTGAGTTGAAGAAGTTAGTTGTCAAAAGGAAGATAGAGGTTTTCTTACAAGGGGGAGATGGTGTGCTTCAGTATCAGGATCGGTTATGTGTTCCGAAAGTTGGTGATCTTAGGGAGGTGATCATAAGTGAAGCCTATAACTCATTATTCTATTCACCTGGGATCTGCCAAAATGTATTGAGACTTAAGGGAAGTGTATTGGTGGCATAGTATGAATAAATATCGCAAAGTTTATATAAGAATACCCTAATTTTCAATAAGTGAAGGTAGAGCATAAAAGGCCCGGTGGTTTGACTCAAGATATTAACATTCCCACTTGGAAGTGGGAAGATATTAACATGGATTTCATGGTTGGGTTGCCCCGAACTTGAAAGTTATATGATTCAATTTGTGTTATTGTTGATCGGATAAATAAATTAGCTCATTTCCTACCCATTAAGACTACTTTCAATGCCGAAGATTATGCAAGGTTGTATAACCAAGAGTTGGTGAGGTTGAATGATGTGCCTAGGACTAACATATTTGATCGTGGCACCCAATTTAATTCTAACTTTTGGAAATCATTTCAAAAGGGACTTGGTACTAAGGTGAATCTAAGTACTACTTTCCATCCCCAAACCAATGGATAAGGAGAAAGGACAATTCAAACTTTGGAGGACATGTCGAGGGCTTGTATGTTGGAATTCAAAAGTAATTAGGGATGATCATCTACCACTTATCGAGTTTTCTTACAACAGTAGCTTCTGTGCTAGCATTGGTATGGCACCGTTTGAGGCTTTGTATGGTAGAAGATGTAGAGCTCCATTTTAGAAGGTGAAGTTGATTAGGGAGAGGTTAAAATGGTTAAAGCACCAAAAGTCTTATTCGAAAGTTAGGAAGATGGATCTTGAGTTTCATGTGAGTAACTGGATATATGTGAAGGTCTCACCTATAAGGGGTGTAATATGTTTTTGTAAGAAAGGAAAGTTAAGTCCCCGGCATGTAGGCCCTTATGAGATTGTTCAATGGATTGGGAATGTGCCTATAGATTGGATTTGCCTCCATATTTGAGTTTTATTCACCCGATTCTCCATGTGTCTATGTTGAGGAAATACATTGGTGATCCTAGTGCAATTGTGCCTTTAGAAGGTGTTGAGGTTGAGGAGAACTTGTCTTATGAAGAATTCTTGATTGAGATCTTGGATAGGCAAGTGAAGCAACTTCGCGACAAGGATGTGGCTTCAGTTAAGGTTCTTTGGAAAAATTAACAGGTAGAGTGTGCTACATGGAAGGCGGAGTTGGATATGATGAAACGATATCCCCATCTTTTCCAATCAACTCAAGCCGAAAGTATTAGATTCTTCCTATTCCAAATGGTCCTAATTATTTCACTCTTGTGTTTCATGGCATGACATGCATACATGTGCACCAAAATGATTTAAAGAAGTTTTATATGATTTTAAATGACTTTATGATTTTCAAGTGATGAAATATGCATTATGTCTTTGTGTTTGGATGTTTCATGTTCAAGTCAAGCTTTTCAAGCCTTGTAATAGCACATTCGAAAATGAATGTTCCAAAGGGGGAGATGATGTAAGGACTCGAACTTTTTAGGGCCTCAATGGTACATGGAATTTGGTTCCAAAAAGTTTTTGACAAAGGTGACACCACAAGGGCACCTACGGGTTGTGTGACTTATCACTGGCCATGTGGAGGAGCCTTGAGGTGGCCCTTGGCCTAGTGTGTTGACTGTGTGGCCTTAAGTTAGAGTTCAAGACCAAGACATTCATCACTGAGCACCACACAGCTTGTGTGATACATCACTAGTCGTGTAGTGGCTCGTAAGAGGAGCCTTGTCCTAGAAAACTATATTATGGCCAAGGCACTTCACAGATGGACCCCAGACGGGTCGTGCAACCCCTATAAGGGTCGTATGTTGTCCCATATAGGTGTTGGTTCATAAATTTTCTACATATTGAATCACCATCTTAGAACTTGATCAGAGTAGAATTTTTGTAAGTGAATTCATAGGGATGCCCACACGGTCCATGTGTCCCCTACACAACCCTTGGAGCATCAGTATAGGACCCCCGACAACTTTTGACATCTATTTCCACGATAACTTTCTTATTTGGCTATTCTTAAGGGTTTTTTATGTCTTTCTAACCTATCCTAAGCCTCTCAAAAAACCTATTGAAACACCCCAAAGATGTGCTTCGAAATGCCCATAATCGTAATTTCTATATATCTCAAAATTCGTGCGTGATATGAAAAATCTGACTTCATATTTTGGATCAGAGGGTAAAATTGAGTGGGCAATGGGTATAACCCAGATTTTAGAGGACCATATAGAAAAATAATTTTTGCTAATTTCTAATTTTCAAAGAACATCTGTGCACTGGCTGCAACTCGCCAGGGGCGTGGAGCAGTAAAATTTCCTTCTTTGCGTTTGGTCCACATCGCGGACTGGACGCGAACTAGTACAATATTTTCCTTTTTTCCTGTTATGCCCCCAAGGGTATTGGGTTCATAGGCCCATGCCCACTTAAACGTGAAATCACCTATACTTAGCCACTTTTCAACTCTATATCTCACAAAATCCTCTCTCAAACCCCTGTAAGACTCTATCAATTCTCTCATTCAAATCTAAGGATCTCAAGCTCAACTTTGGAACTTGAAATCCATTTCAAGCTCTAAGACTACTTCATGTTCACCTCAAAGAGTTCAACGTTTAAGGTATGTGGGTTTCATCCATTAGGTCACTCTCACCCATGGAGCCCAACCTTCCCTTTTCATGAAAATTGCAGGTTTTCAAGTTGAATTACCTATGAGTATCTCTTATTATGAAATATGAATATAAGTTATGTTATATTTTATGAAATACTTATTGCTTATGCATGAATATCTATTTCAAGCTTATAACATGATCTGATTATATCTATTGGGACTACGTAGGTTTTGAGCTATAAAACTATGCTTTATCATGAGCTTTTGTAATGTATTTCAAGATGCCCTACATGAGGGATTTACTAAATGTTAGTGGGTTGATTTGCATTAAGTTTAATCATCTTATTTCACTCTTGAATTGCATGATTTTAAGCAAGTATCATGAACCCACCATGTATTTGATAAAATGTCAAGTCAAGAATTCTCAAGTTATCAATGATTTATTTCATGATTTATAGGTCAAGTGACTATATAATGATTAAGGGCTTTCAAGCATGTATTGAATTCATGAAGGGTAACCATGATTTTACAAGTATCAAGTTAAGCCCTATTTCAAGAATTTTTTACCTCTTATGAGCAATTCATGTTAAAGCAAGGGTTCATATATGATTTTGATGTACTCTCATATTCAAGTTTGGCTCACTACTAGAGGTCAAGCATGTTTCAAGAGCTACTCATGTCATTTTTCCATGTTTGTTTACAAGTTATACAAGTTATGATTATTTCAAGTATTCCATGGGACTTGACTTAGCACTGATTGAGGCTTAAGATGGGGGCTCGACTCAAGGGGTCATAACATAATGTCTTTAGTCTCTAAACTATGTGCCACCATAAGATTATGATTATTACCCTTGCTATACTAGTGGAACCATCTAGTTCATGTTATCATGTTTGGTTTACGTTGGCAAGTAGACCACATTTCTTCGGGGGGTGTATTGCCTAGTCACCTAAACTGAGGGAGTGTTAGGCCTCGGAGTCCAAGTTATAGCTGCTTGGTCTATCTCAGTTGAGGTCACTCCCCCCC
>JAPFFP010030060.1:0-15720 GCA_026153255.1 Solanum medicagineum | reverse complement strand
TGGCCCTCTCCTTCTAGTCGTGGACTATCTGATGGACCCATAGTTTGAGCTGGCTCATCAACCTGCTTAGCTAGAGCTCCATCTTTGCTAACCTGCGCACCAATGCCTGAAAAGCAAAACAAGAAATAAGAGGAAAATTTGCAGAGTCAACCTGAGTAGTGGGAGGTGCTGGTGCAGGTGTATCGAAGGATAGCATTGCCTGTGTATCAATAGCTCAAGGCGGCTCTGAAGCAACTAAAGTAGAACTGGTTGTGGTTGGAGTTGGCTCCTGAGTCTGCTGCTTTAGAAGAAATGGATCTAGGATATGAGGGGAGGCAGCTCGCTGTAGGGCCATTGGGTTTTCATCAGCCTTAATCAGGCTGGGATCCATAGTACGTGCAGCCCCTACATATGGGTCTATGTGAAGGGAGACGCGTACCCTTGCCTTATTACACAATATGTGTATCAGGATGGGAAAAGGCAATGAAGTCTGGGTACGAATTGCCGACTCGTGGATCTGCTCAGCCATGACTCAAGCCCAATCAATCTCATAGCCAGCTAGAATATTAGCTAGTAGTATAGTGCTCTCCAAGGTGATCACATTATCCATAAAAGTAGACCTGATGTGCCAATGGATAACAGACCACCAAAATTTGGCCCAGAATGAGAGGTGGGATTTCACTATCTGATCAGCGTGGTTTGTGACCCACGTTGGCTCAAAACCCTCCTCGCATATCTGGATGGCTATCCACCTGAGCAGCTCGATTTTTATCTCCACGTTCTTCTCGCTTATCAATTTCCTCATCTTCGCGATTCTATCATCATATTCGGTGGTAAAACGAGGTACTCTGTGGTTTGGTCCAAATTGAACCCTCTTAATAGTTTCCTCTGAAATTTCAACCATCTCACCCTAGACTAACACTTCTCGCAACCTCGGCCGCTCTATAGGTTTCTTCCCTCTAGGAAGATCTCGGAGAATAGTGGCATAGTAGGTGGTGTAGAATTCCCGGACTAGATATGGGGCATACTTACCCAACTTCTGTGACAGCCATCCAAGCCCGTGACAGTCAATCTCTGCCTCCAAGTTTGGCACCCTACTCAATCCGGAGTCATTGAGCCTCGACTCCTTGTGAAATTACCGAATAGGCTTTCCCTGTCCCTTTAACTCCAACCTCTTTAGATAAATAGCTTTCATGCCCTCGATTCACCATCTGACATTTCTTGGTTCAATAGAGGAAACAGATGGGTCAATCAGGGGCTGTGAGTCTGCAACATCATGAGAGGTCTGGGATGCCACCTGTCAACATATCTCTGAGTATGAGGGACTGCTACCCGACCCATCTCCATTGCCCTCCTCATCAGACTGGGAGGAACTAGTAACTAACATCAGGGACAGTGCAACTCTAGATCTAGTCTGAGGCACATTTGCCTCGGGGTCTATCCGGACTCTGTGGACTTCCACAGATCCCTCAGGTTTCTCATTATCTGATTGTTCATCCCTCAACCGTTGACCCAAAGCTTTAATAGCTTTTTTTCTAGCCTTCGATGCCACAGGACCTGAAAATTATATTTCAAACCAATAATAAGCAGCATATTTATATGTACTTAGAACAGAAACGAAGAAAGAAACAAGAACAAAAAGTAAAACAAAAGAACAACTTCACTGAATCAGTTGCAGGTCTGCAGATATGAGGCACACGTACGACTCGTAGGGTGACCTACGAGTCGTACAATAGCCCTGCAGTGCTAAGGTGCATGAAAAAATAACATTTTGATCAACAGATATGAGGCTCAAGTACGAATATTAGCATGACCTATGAGTCGTAACCTGGGCTCGTAGTAGGGAACAGAATACAATTTAGAACAAGGTAGGTCCTATGAGTCCCTCACTACGATTCGTAGTAGGAACTATGAGTCATAGGTGGGTCTTGTATGGTAAGTGCTAAGGAACCATAGGTGGTTGTTGTCTCCTACGATGGACCACTACGACTCGTAGGGTGACCCGTAAGTCATATGGGGCCAATGTAACTGAAAACAAAATGCACCTGTGGTGCCTATAACCTTTCCAAATGAACCATAAAAAATCATTCAAACCAACAACAGCAACGCAGAATATCGTCTCAAGCACACAAAAAAACCTATCTCATAGCCATGACCATCCCGAATCAACAATTATCCCACTGTCAAACAACAATCCCCAAATTACATTCAAAATATGCCCAAGAACAACTATTCTCCAAACTCACAATTAGTAACACTAACAAATAATAAAAGAAGTTCAAGATAAATACCACAATGAGTATCTCATGGATAGATCATTTCAAAACATACCCACATAAACTAGATTCCAATTCCGATATGAGTTCAAAAATTTATCAACAAAAAATTATGTACTACGCATATGATCAACATATCGCCATCACTCGGCCAACAAAAGCACTTTCATCATTCAAAACCATTCTAAGGAATTCAAATCGACCACACCCCCATTTCTCATATTTATAAAATCATTTTCTCAAAGGTATTCATAAAATTCCCACGAACCACACAATTATCCAACAATATTCAAAGATCATAACATGAGTGTTCCCAAATTTAACCAAGAAAACATACCAAATGAGCGAATGAAGATCAAATAGATGCAATGAGAGAAATAGGAAGAAGCCAAAACCCTAGTATGATGCTTCACCAAAAAAACTCACTGGATTCCGGTAGGGGTTGACAGAAATAGTAGAAAATGGAGTTGGGAAAGTTTTTGGAGGGAGGAAAAAACGTTTAAAAATGAGGGAAAAAAGGCAATTGAATATTTGACCCCTAATATACCAAACTGGCTCGACTTTAAAAATTCTGTATTTTGGGGCTACAAAACCCCGACTATGAGTCGTAGGGTTTCCTATGACTCATAGGTCCTGGTCTTATAGCAAACCTCAAATCTTAGAAAAATCAGAATTCATACCTAGACACTACGAACCCTACTTACGACTCTTGGGGGACCCTACGGATCATAAGGTTGGCTCGTAGTGTGTGTGCCAACATTAGTTCATCACTGTTTCCCTCTATGATGCTTGACTACGAGTCGTAATATGCACTACGCCTCGCAGGCATGCTCATAGAGGCTGCTCCAAATACAATTTTCTTCAAACCTTCAGCTCTTGATTTATGCCTGCAAACCAAACCTCAAAATACACCAATTTCTAAAATAACACAACTGATTCAATGTTTTAGTCATCAAAACAAGTATCAATCTACTACCTAACAATTCAAACAACCAAAATAAACTTAAAACAAGCCAAAAACATAAATGATACTTGGGTTGCCTCCCAAGAAGTGCCTTGTTTAACGTCGTGGCTCGACTTTGTCGTCATACATCATCAAAAATCTTCAATGGCCCAGACTTTACTCTTAAACTCATCCGAATGTTTCATTGATTGGCGGATATCAAAAACAACTTCTGCATCATTGACCCTGAACCGAAGTTAACCCGAATCCATATCCACCAAGCCTCTCCTTCTAGTCAGAATTGGCCTTCCCAATATAATGGGAACCTCAAAATCAACCTCACAGTCAAGGATCACGAAGTCCGCGGGAAAGATGAATTTATCAACCTTTACAAGCACATCAAAAAGTATCCCTTCTGGCTTCTTTATAGTTCTATTTGCCAATGAGCAAGCGCATCCTTGTTGGAGTAGCAGTGCCAAGGCCAAGTTTTTTTAACACGGAAAGAGGCGTTACATTGATACTTGCTCCTAAGTCACACAATGCTCTTGTGAATTCCACATCACCAATGGTACAAGGAATAGTCAATGCACCGGGATCCTCTCGCTTTTGGGCAAGGCATTTGTTCATGATGGCACTACATTGTTGGAGCTCTTGTGAAAGCTCATGGCACAGTGTGCATTTTTTTGTCACCAAATCCTTCATGTACTTGGCATATCCGGTTATATTTTCTGAAGCTTCTAGAAAGGGAATCCTAATGGATAATTGCTTTAACATCGAGAGGAAGTGTTTGAATTTTCCATCCTCTTCCTTTTTCTTGAGCCTTTGAGGGAAAGGGCAAGGAGGTTTTGGAATCATCTTAACCTCTTCTTGCTCTCTCACTTCTTCTCTTTGCATCCTGACACTCTCCAAATATTCTTCCACAACCACAACTTCACTATCAATACCCTTCTCACAAGCTTCATCCTCAACTACCGGCATAGGGGGATCCATGGTGCTTTTACCACTTCTAGTCATGACCGCCACGCAATTTCCATCATTCTTTCGATTTTGAACCGTATTACTTGGTAAGGTGCCCTTTTGGCATTGGTTCAATTGCGAAGAGACTTGCCCTAATTGTTTCTCTAATTGTTTAATAGCCACCGAATAAGACTCTATCTTTTGGTTTATGCTTGAAATGTCTGATTTCATTCCTTTGAAGGTATCAACTTGGTGGTCAGCTCTTTTCAACAACTTGTCAAACATATCTTCAATTCTCGAAGTATTTGGCCCGGCATCACGATTGTGGGGCGGTATATAAGGACCATTTTTATAACCATCTCTTCTACCCCATTCGGCATCTGGCACTCTCTCCCTTTCATAATAACAAAACCTCGGTTGTCTCTACATGCACCATCACAGTTGTAGTTCCGACCTTGATTCCCGGAACCTTGCCTCCAATAGTCCATGTTGGGCCCTTGGGGGTTGGTTTGGAAACCCGCGATTGGTTACTCACGAAGTAAGCATCTTCATCAAAGAATGGTTCATTATACATAGGCGCCTTAGGAGGTTGGTGGGTCACCGCTTTAACACTAGCTTGATTTTTCTTTAAGACCAAGTCCATGCTTATGCGAAGTTGGGAAAGTTGTAGCATAATCTCCTCATTGACATTTGCTTGCTCATTTTTGGTGTTTACCGCACAAAAGGTCTTCATAGCACCTCTCTCTCTTTGACCCCATGCTCTATTGGTTTCCAGCACTTGCTCCATCCTTTCGACAATCAATGGAAAAGGTTGATCAACAAACATGTCTCTCATGATTGTGTCGGCACAAGCTTGACTATTTTCGTCAAGCGCCCGATAGAAAATCTCAACCAAGGCACCATCAAGGAACCATTAGCAAACACTTGGTGAACCTCTCCCATGTGGTACTAATAGAGTCACCTGGCAATTGCTCAAAATTGTTTATTTGGTCTTTCAGCTTAAGCTTCTTTAACGTTGGAAAGTACCTTTCCAGAAAAACTCTCTGAAGCTCTGCCCAACTTGTTATCGTACCTTGAGGAAGCTTAGATAACTAAACAGTTGCATTACTAGTTAGTGACAATGGGAACACTCAGACAAAACAACTGCATCCAAAGAAATATTTTGTGTCCCCATGATGTTTTTGCAGATGAAGACGACATTATGGAGATGACGATAGGGATTCTCTGAAGGTAACCCTTTGAACAAAACATGGTTTTGGAGCATTTGGAGTAATCCACTCGACACTGTGAACTTAGCGTCTGCCGGTAATGGTGGCAATACTATAGCACTACTACGTCCATGGCCATAAAGTTCAAGTGATATTGATTCCAACCATAGGCATTTTCGTTGAAATTCCTAAGTTGTGGCCTATTATCCCTTGGTAGGGGAATCTCCTCTCTTCCCATATCATCATTCACATTTATTTCTTCCTCAACCGCAATATCTTCATTCACATGAGTCATTCCTCTGGTGATTCGATGGATCTCCAAATTAATCAGAGCTAAGGGATTGCCCTGACTCCTTGTATTGGGCATACAACCTAGTACACCCTACAAATAAGACTAAACAACAAAAACAAAAACAAAAGTAAAATACAAGAGAATCTAGAAATTAACACTTGAATTAACTACTAGTGAAATCAATTCAAGAACCAAATCGTATTCCCGGCAACGGCGCCATAATTTTTTATGTTCACACTCTAACAATAAAGTGGTCGCAGTCAAGTATAAACCTAACTAGAGGTTAGGGTCGAATCTACAGGGAATATAGGGCTCGACCAAGTTGATCCACTAACAATCATTTCAAGCATTGATCACTATATTCTCTAAAATAGGGGGTTGTGATTCAAAATGAAGAATAAAAACACTATACTATTTATACAAGAAGACAATCAAATTGAGGGACAACTTGGGAATTGTGTTCCTGATGATGTTCACGCTTCAATAAGAAAGCAATCACTGTCAGCAATTAACTTAACTGAAGGTTAGAGTCAAATCCACAGGCAATACGGGGCTTGACTACGAGGCTTCACTATCAATCATTTCGAGTATCTATAACTAAAATCTCTAAATGGGAGGGGGGAATTTTGTGATTGAAAACAAAAGTAAAATAAACACTAAACTAAGATACAAGGAAACACTCAATTTTGGGGGCAACTTGGAAATTGTGCTCCTTATGGTTCGTTGACTCAATTACCCTAGACGACATAACTATAATTGGAAATTCGCATGCAGGATGGTAACTTAGGTTTTTCCGGCCCTCTGGTGAAGGTGAAGGTCAACTTTCACTATGGTGCGTGGTCAGCAACCATGGTGTGCCAACTAACCGTTACCCATTGTCCCAGTCAACCTCCCCTTGGTCAAGATTGGTTGATTAGATAAGAAGACATCGATCGAATTTTGTCGTCTACTTCCCTTTTCCTATTCATCAATATCTTGGTCAGGATCATGATAGTAGGCAAGGTTTAGTGTTTTACACCACCAAACAACAATCAAAATGAAAGGAAATAAACAATACATGCAAAACCCTAATCATAGAAATGCAATAAATCTAGGTCATCTCAAGTCAACTACCCATGGTTCCCACAACCCCAAGTTGTGGGTGCTTAGGTACTCATGGCTAAGGCAAAACCAATAAAAATTCAAATACAAGACAAAGTTAAGAGTTTTATCAAAAATAATGAAGAGTGTAGACACCACAAGTTGCAAACCCAAAAGCTTAATAGATTGACAAAGTGTACAAGCCAAGATTTGCAATCCCAAAATGGGTTTTCCAAGATAAAATGATAAATTAATCTAAAACCCTAAAATATTCTTGAGAGAATATTCAAAGTCAAGTTCAATCTCTACAATCCAAAATCCCCCAAATAAAACCCTAACTTAAAGTATTTATAGTATTTACAAATTAACTCTAAAAAAATATAGAAAAGACAGGAGGCAGCTGGTACGACTCGCAGGTACGACTCGTAGGTCATCCTACGAGTTGTAATCGAGGTCTCATATCAGTTCTTGGCACCTTGGACTCGACTGGTATGACCCACTGGTACGAGTCATTGCTTAGGCTATGACACGTTTGCTCCTCTCATAGTCTAGGTCTTCAGTTATTGGTCCAAAGTTTTGGCTCCCTAATTCCTGCTACTAGTCCACCTATACGAGTCGTAGTGAGACTTACAATTCGTTGGATAGCCTCGTAGGGTTGACCTTCACTTAGCAAATTTTTTATTTTTGGTTTATGTTTTCTTGCTATGATAGCACCCTACAACCAGTAGCTTGGGTTACAACTCGTACGGGAACTCGTATGTCCTATGCTTCAATAAAATCTGCAATTTTTCTCCAAAATTATGCCAACCTAACTTTTCTGCAAGAACAACACAAAAACACATAAAAATCGTAAAAAGTATAAAAACTCACAAACTCTTGTTTTAGGCATCAAATATGTTATATTTTGACAGCACATCAACACCCTCAAATTAGAATTATTTCTTGTTCTCAAGCACTGACTCAATTCAGGCAGACAATGCGAAATACATAGCAACTTATACTAATGGCATATATATTAATTCCTCTGATTTAGGCACCCAACTCTCATTTTCAAAACAAGATTGCAAAGTTATTAGCAAAATAAAACACAATGATATACCTGGCAATCCAACGATGATAAGCTAAGGAGCATCAGTTATCCATAATTATTGGTATAGTCATATGCTAATCAACCAGTGCAAATGCCCTTAGAGAAAAGAAGTCCCTCATACTTACTCAAAAAGCATTCAGGGACTGGGGAAGCATTCTCACTCATACAATTGAAATTCATGCAAAATGACTAACACTATAGGCTTGCCTCTATACTCATCTTTCGATTTGGTGACAAAGTGGACTTGGATCACTTTAGGACTTACTGGCTTGTAACATAGGCTCATGGGGCTTTAGTGTGGAATTTTAGGCAAGTAGTGACTAAAAGCTATCCTTGAACCATGTATTAACACTTTTACCTTCATAACCCATTCTTTTTCACTAAATCCACCCTTATTCTCTTGTTTCCATCTTTCTCCGGGTGCTTTCTTTTTCTTTTTTAGCTGTGCCTCAGTTTTGAACTCATTTTTGCTAATGTTTCTCAATTCAAGGCACTTCTCTTTTCTTTTTCTTTACCTGACTCATGATTATTCATTTCTTTCTTTTTTCCTAACCAACCACCTCATTTTTATTACTTTACCATAATAAGGGCCACCCTCAACTTAGGTTTTTAGCTTGAGGTGAAGTACACAATATCTATTCCCCAAACCAGGGCCACCATTTTAGCCACCCTCAACTTAGGCTTTTAGCCTCAATTAAGGTTTACATGTTCAAGGGTAGACCAGGGCCAATATTAAGGTAGTTCATCAAACAAGATTAAGCTAGTAAAGTGTCAAGAAAGGACGAGTACATGAGAAGCTCAAAATTTTGGAACAAGGGATTCACTCACTTATTTGGCGGGTCATTTAGGATAAAAATAGGCTTGCTAAAAGAAAAAAAGGCCTAAGATCCTTTCCAAATCAACCACATCACCAAACCAATCTCAGAGTAGTAAGGCAAGTTCTGAGTCAATACATGATTCATGAATGCGTCAAAAATAAACTCACAACACACACAACATTGCACACACAATCAAGTATGGACTCACAGGTCATGCTTCAAGCTTCATCTCATCTTCATATTATCAGAACAAATATTGCCATATACTCAAAATACAAGCATGCCTCATTAACCACAATCGCAAAAATTTTGAGGGTACCTAATTTTTCATCTCATTCAAAAAGTATTTTAAAACTATGTATATGCCAAAAGATAATACTACTATCTATTTACAAACTATCTACACTACCTAAACATGTCGGTTCAACAGAAACTTAAACATCCACAAGGAAAAAGAAGCACGACAGGAAAACTTGGGATCAAAAATAGGGGAAGTTATGTGGAGGCTACTCAGACTTCACCTTAATCCATAACTTCCCACACCCCACCAAAGTAGGATACTTTATCCTCAAAGTAAAAACACATAGAAGATGAAAATATGAAAACATAATATAAATACACACACACACACACACACACACACACACACACATTAAAAACCAGCATTTAAAAACTAATATCCAAAACCACAATAGAAAAAACATTATCCAACACAAAATATCCAAAACCAACATAATAATAAGATTGTCTATTAAAAGAACAAAATATCCATAAGGAAGATATAAAAATTGGGGTCAAAAAGATCAAACATCATGGTGCTCAAGCACTAGTATCAGGCTGGTCAACAGGGTCCTAAGTCACGAACTCCTCCTCAGCAATCTGGGCCGCAGTTGTACGTGAGCTACCCTCTCCATGCGAAGGTTGTTACTCCCTATCTCTCTGCATAGCTACCATCAGTAGAAAGTCCTGGACCATAGCCTCTGGTATCGGCTCCTCCTCTAGTGCTGTTGGGTCATCACATCTAGGCTTCTTCCGGCTCACCTCTGGATCATCATGCTCAAGGGCTCTCTTCCCAAGGTCGCGCTGGCGGTCTGCTAACCAATCAAACACCTCATCACCAGTCGGTGCCACCTCTAGTACTGCAACAACAGCTGCTGTCATCTACAATAGGTCGGCCTTAAACTTGGCGAACGCATCTGTCACGAAGCTCGTGTCAGTAGGCTGAGCACCCTCAAGCCTCCGCTAGACTTTTACCTTGAAGGCATCGACTCGGGAATCCACCGCTCTAACTCTGTCATCTACTAAAGCATGGGTAAACTCCTTTATCCTCTCCTCTGAGTCCTGTACGGTCTGGCTGATCCATGGTCTAACCCGTGCAGATAGAGTATATAGCCATCTTGCATACTAGTGCTTGAAAAGTAACAGCAGACATAAGATAATCAACTTGTAAAGTGCATAAAGCTTGTGTTGGGGTGCTGGAGGATGACACAAACTCAATAACAATAGCTAGTGAAGCCTCTGCAGTAGTTAGAATAGTGTCGGTGGCAGCAGGAGGTGAACCCTGAGTCTGGGGCTTTACCGGGAATGGCTCTTGGATAGGAGGTGGGATAGCTCTTTATAGGGATACAGGGTTCTCGTCAGCCTTGATTAGGCTGGGGTCCATCATACGCATCGCCTCTACATGAGGGCCCAAATGAAGAGAGACCCGCACCCCAGCTTCCTTGTATAACCTATGGATTAAAATGAGGAACGGCAACCCTGCTGAGTGCGGACTGCTAACTCGTGGATCTGTTCTGCCATAATGCGAGCCCAGTCAATTTCGTACCCTGCCAAATTGCTTGCAAACAACACAGCTCTCTCCAATGTGATCACATTATCCGTAAATATGGGCCTGATGCCAACGAATAATAGAACCCCAAAATTTTGCCCTGAATGTGAGATAGGCCTTCAAAATATGCTCAATGTGGTTTGTAACCCATATTGGCTCAATACCTTCCTCACAAATTTGACTCGCTATCCACCTAAGGAGTTTTGTTCTCAACCCGGCATCTTTCTGATTCACTGCCTTTCTCATCTCTGCAATCTCTAGCACTCTTTAACTTGGCCCAAACTGCATCCTTATAATGGTTTCCTCTGAGATATCAACATCCTCAACTCTTATCAGGACATCATTCAACTGTGGCTGCTCAATTCTTGAGCCTATGAAGATTACTGCGTACAGTAGTATAGTAGGAGGCATAAATTTCCTGGACCAGGTAGGGGGTGTCTTTTCCCAACACTTGTGATAGCCATCCTATCCCATGGCACTCAATTCCAACTTCTAACCCCAGTACACTACTTAGCCCTGAGTGTTGTAACCTTGCCTCCTCATGAAATCTCCGCACCGGCCTCCCGCGAATTTTCGGCTCTAGCCCTTTTCATAAATCTCTCTCATCCCTGGGACACACCACCTTGTGTTTTGAGGATCTTTGGAGGTGACAGTATAAGTAGAATCGGCTGGTTATAGGGGAGAAGTCTCTGCAAGCTGAGCTCGAGATACCTCAAGGGAACCGGACTCAGAAAAAGAAGCATCATCATTTGACCCTTCTTCGTCACCCTCCTCTTCAGACTGGAAGGGGCTCCCTTCTTTCTTGTGATCTGTTCAAGGGCACGTTAGCTTCAGGGTCAGGGTACACATTCATCTTCTTAATGGATTGATCCTCATTTGATGTTTCATCCCTCAGTCAGTGTCCTGAAGTCAAGGTAGCACCCCTTCATCCTCTTGGAGACATTGTCTCTGAAAAATCATCACACACCAAAGCATGAGTCCCATGATGTCTTGTACCAATAAGATAGCATATAAAGCAATCAAACAACAAACAATAAAGTTTCTTAAGTAAAACATCTGAAGCAGGTGCAGGGTTGCAGATACGAGATGAAGGTACGACTCATAGGGTGACCTACAAGCCATATAGTAGCCTCGTAATACCAAGGTATCTTAGAGAAATGCATTCTGGAATCAACTATGAGATGCAGGTACGACTCATTGGGTGTCCTATGAGTCATTGGCTAGGCTTGTATCTCATTCCAGAGATATTTTAAGAATTCACATTTGGGCCACGAAACCACCATTACGACTCGTTACAAGTGTTACAAGTTGTAGGTGAGTCTCGTATAGAAAATGTTAAGCCACCTTAGATGACTGTTGCCTTCTATCAAGGGCCACTACGACTCCTAGGATGACCTACAACTTGTAGTGGGTCCTAGTAGCAGAAAACAAAGAGCACCTTGGGTGCCTCTAACCTTTCCACAATGACCAACAATTAACTAGGAAGCAATAAAGATCAAAAATGCATAGGTGACACTGTAATAAGCCTAATCACTCCTCATTACCGATCATCTCAAAACAACACATGAATCTTATCTTCTTGTTCAAAACACTTCTAATATTAGACACATGAAAGCACATAAGGGGATATATCAAGTTCATGCAAGAATCTTTTGCCATAACAGAATTATAACACCCCTCCACCTATAAATTTCAACCCCACATGGTCTTCACAAAATACTCACCCATAGAACATATAATAGATGCGCATAACCTTAACATCAGACTTAATAGTCACTAAGCAAGGATATAATTACAAAATCGACTCATTACAAGGGCATAGTCTAATTTAAATCATATTCTCCTTACTACCACAATCATTTTCACTTGGCTTTGCTTGCATGATCACAAAATATTCACTCAAACACCCATAAAACAAGATCATTTTAAAGGTACACCAAACATAACAACGAAAACTTACCAGATTAACGGATGAACGTGAGATGAGAAGAAGAAGAGAAGCCTGAAACCTTGGTAAAAATGCACTTGCTAGGAGATGTAAATAGAAGGATGATTTGGGGAATGAATAGAATAGTGAAAAGTAACATTGCGGGGGTTATAAAGTGAGAGGAACCATTTCATAAAGGGAAGTGGAGAGCCAAAAAACGTTAGTCTTTTAATTGTTCCAAAATGGGTCACCTTTTTAAATACTGCAGATCGGGTCTACGAGACCCTGACTACGAGTTGTAGGATGTCATACAACTCGTAAGTCCCGATCTCATAGCAGACCTAACACATAAGAAAATTTTGATTTTATACCTGGGTACTACGAACCCCACTTACAACTCGTAGGCGACCCAACGAATCATGTGGTTGGCTCGTATTGCATGCCAATTTCCAATACTCATGTTTCCCTCTACGAATCATAGTGATCACTAAGGTTCGTAGGCCTGCTCGTAGAGGCTGCTCCAAGCATAATTCTCTTACTCTTAAATTCCTGATTACTTCCTGCAACCAACTACTCAAGATACACTAGAATGCAACATAATACAGCTGGCTCAAAGTCTTAGTAATCATAACAACATATTAAACTACCATCCAACAAGTTAAACAAATGAAAATATCTCCAAATAGTCTGAACACAAAAGATACTTGGGTTGCCTCCCAAGAAGCGCCTTGTTTAACGTCGTGGCTCGACTTGATTATATTGAGTACTCAGAATTCCTCAAGATTTGGTGAGCTCTTGTCACCATCTCTATGGTCTCTCCTCTTATCCTTCTGAACATGCTCTAACTGCTTAGAAATCTGCTCAACTTGACCATCTACCTTTTGAAATGCCATCGCCTGTTGATCCACCTTGTAATTAATCTTAATGACATCAAACTTAATCTCTTGAATCAGCTCTTCTTGCTCAACCATTTTCTTCATCAGATCTTCAAGAAGAATCTCCACCTTTGAAATTTTTTGTGTGATAATTTGTTGACATGGTGGTTTGATACCACTGGCCACACCATCTCCTTTGGTACTACTAGAGCTTTCCCTTGAAGGGCTAGCGAGAGCAAATGGTTGATCTTGATATGGCAGGTACACTTGGCTAATTGCAGACAGTTTATCTATATATTCCACAACTTCATTAAATGGCTGCCTCAAAAATGCCCAACAATCTCCTCCAAATAAAGCATCGGCATGAAGCTGTTGTTCGGAGCCAAGTGCTCAGTAGAAATTTGCCATGATTTTCTCATTTGGCACACCATATTTTGGTCTCTTCCTCAAGCACCCTTTGTACCTGTCCCATGTTGCAACTAGTGACTCTCCGGGTATTCTTTGGAAGTTCACAATTGAGTCTTGTAGTTGTTTGTCGGGTTCCTTATAGAAGTTCATGACAAAGACCTTTTTCACTTCTTCCCAATTAGATCAAACCTTGAAAGGAAGGATAGACCACCATTCCACAGCTTCACACCTAAGTGTCATCGGAAAAACCTGAAGAGCCATGGCTTCCCACGCTGGATGTCGTGTTCCAAGCACTCCCCGCAACATTTGCGTAAGGTTCTACAAATGAACTTGAGGGTCTTCGGACTCCAGCCCATAAAACAGGACACGTCGCTGCAATGATTCGAACAAGTCACTGGTGACATAGAGCTTTTGTTCGGTCATTGTGCAGCTCCATCTGTGGTTTGAAGTTACTCACAAAAACGAAACTTAAAGTAAAATACAAGAGAATTTAGGTATCAATACTTGAACTAACTAATAGTGAAATCAAATTAAGAACCTAGTTGTATTCCCCAGCAACGACGCCATAATTTTTTATGATGTTCATACTCCAATAAAAAAGGGGTTGTTATCAACAATTAACCTAACCGAAGGTTAGGGTCGAATCCACAGGGAATATGGGTCTTGACTACAAGACTTTACCATCAATTATTTCGAGTATCTATAACTAAAATCTCTAAACGAAGGGAGGGGAGGAGGGGGGAGGGGGGTTGTGATTGAAAACAAAAGTAAAATAAACACTAAACTAAGATGCAAGGAAACACTCAATTTTGGGGGCAACCAGGGAATTATGCTCCTCGTGGTTCGTTCACTCGATTACCCTAGACGACTGCAGAAAGATAACTTAGGTTCATCCGGCCCTCTTGTGATGGTAAAAGTCGAATTTCACCATGGCGCATGGTCGGCAACCATAGTGTACCAACTAACCGTTACCCATTGTCCCAGTCAACTTCCTCTTAGTCAGGTTTGGTTGATTAGATGAGAAGACAACGATCGAATTTGTCATCCACTTCCCTTTTCCTATTCGTCACTACTTTGGTCAGGATCATGATAGTAGGCAAGGTTTGGTGTTGGCCACCACCAAACAACAATCAAAATGAAAAACAACAATCAAAATAAAGGGAAATAAACAATACATGCAAAACCAAAATCATAGAAATGCAATAAATCTAGGACATCTCAAGTCAACTACCCATGGTTCCCATAACCCCAAGTTGTGGGTGCTTAGCTACTCATAGCTAAGGCAAAACCAACAAAAATGCAAATACAAGACATAGTTGAGAGTTTTACCAAAAACAATGAAGAGTGTAGACACCACAAGTTGCAAACCCAAAAGCTTGATAGATTGACAACGTGTACAAGACAAGATTTGTAATCCCCAATATGAGTTTTCCAAGAGAAAATAATAAACTAATCTAAAATCAAAAAATATTCTTGCGAGGATATTAAAGGCAAGTTCAATTTTTACAATCTGGAATCCCCCAAATAAAATCCTAACATAAAGTATTTATAGTGTTTACAAATTAACCTTAAAAATAACACAGAAAAGACAGTTGGCAATTGGTATGCCTCACAGGTACAGCTCGTAGGATGACCTATGAGTCATAATCAGGGTCTCATATCAGGTTCTTGGCACCTTGGACTAGACTGTTATGATCCACTGGTACGAGTCATTACTTCGGCTACGACTCGTATGTTCCTCTCGTAGTCTAGACCTTCAGTTTTTTATCCAAATTTTTGGCTCTCTGATTCCTACTACGAGTCCACCTATACGAGCTGTAGTGAAACTTACGACTTGTAGGATGGCCCCGTGCCCTTCACTTAGCAGATTTCTAGTTTTTGGTCTTTGTTTCTAGCTACAACAATACCTATGTCATGTAGCTTGGGCTATGACTTGTAGGGGAACTCGTATGTCCTATGCTTCTGTCACGCCCTAAATTCCCGTAGGGCGGACCGGCACCCGTTGCCGATAAGGCTCGGGAGAACCAACCTATAACTAT
>JAPFFP010030049.1:0-15720 GCA_026153255.1 Solanum medicagineum | reverse complement strand
ATGTATAATGATGAGAGGAAGTGAAGGTATATGATAACTTTATAATGATGAGAGTATGGTATTAATGAGTTGATTTCATGGAAAAGTAGCAATAGTGATGAAATCTAACCAAGGTCAGGGGTTGGTACCTCATTAACTAAAGTGAGGGGTTGGTACCTCATTAACCAAAGTGAGTTGTTGGTACCTCATTAACCAAAGTCAGGGGTTGGTACCTCATTAATCAAAGTAAGGGGTTTGTACCTCATTAACCCAAAGTGAGGGGTTGGTACCTCACTCCAATATATAATGGTCTATTCTTATACACATGATATTCCCTATTCAAGCATGAGTTATTTAAGTATGTTTTACTTAAGCATTGATCATACATGCCATATTACTTTGTGATGCCTATTGTTTACCATTATGTATTTCGATTATGATGCCTATCTCTTATTGCATTGTATCCCACATACATAGTACATTCAAACATAGTACTGCATACTCTACTCTTACATGATGATACTATGTAGGAATCAGAGCTCCATTTGGTCATCATCCTCCTCCACGTGGCTAGTGGTATCCATTCAAGCTAGTTGGTGAGTCCTCATGTGTGAGAGCAATATCTATGTTCTTATGCTATGTATTAAATACTATCCTTCATTTTGGTATACTTTTACTATGAGGGTGAGCTCGGTTGCTTGTCTTGGTCCTCGTTAAGTCCTATGTAAGAGGTGTTGTTGGGTAAGTTATGTATTATGCTTAAGCATTGACTTACTTAAGCATTAACTTACCCAACAACACCTCTTTCAAGGAATGCATCTTGTAATTCCTCTCAAGATGTGATTGAATCATGTGGTACTTTAGGTTGTTAATCATGTAATTCAAGAGTTTATTTTTGCTTCTGCGACCAAGGATCTGTGAATGATATGCTAAGAGGCTTGTTTTGGGGACCCTTCGGGTTCCCATTCACCGTGTCATGTTTAGGCCCTAGGCTTGGGCCGTGACAAACTTGGTATCAGAGCACAAGGTTGTTAATGGTCCTCTGAATCTAACACACTCATCGATGGAAGTCTTATTTATGGTTGTCAAGCGTGCCACAACTAGGAATGGGAGGCTATAAGGCGTTTTAGGAAATGTTTCACTTCTTCATGGTCTATATCATTCTTTAGATATGAGTGTAAGTCTTTTCCCTCCTAATGAATGTTGTTTGCTCTTATAGATCATGCCGATTCCACGAGGGAGACTAAGAAGAGCACCTAAACTAGTGGAGCAACTGGCCCCTCTCGCTTCTCAAGCTCCTCAAGGTGGAATGGTAGCCCAAGATAAATTCTGGGATGCTATTACAATGTTGGCTCGTGCCATGACCAACCATATTCACCAAGGGGCCCAAGCTTCTCATGCTCCCACTCCAGCTTCTAGAGTGAGTGATTTCACTAGAATGAATCCACCCGAGTTCCACAGGTCCAAGATAGATGAGGACTCGCAAGAGTTTATGGATGAGGTGTACAAGGTGCTATCCATTATGGGCGTCAATTCAGAGGAGAAAGCGGAGTTAGCGGCCTACCAACTCAAACGTGTGGCCCAAATTTGGTTCACCCAATGGAAATTGGAGAGGAGAGATGATGATGCTATCACTTGGAAGGAGTTCAAATTCGTATTCCTCAACCGGTTCTTTCCCGTCGAGCTAAAAGAGGCTAAAATGATGGAATTTATGAACCTTAAGCAAGGTTCCATAAGTGTGAGGGAGCATGCACTCAAGTTCAACCAACTCCTCAAGTATGCCCCACAAGTGGTTGCCGAGCCGAGATAAAGGATGAACAAATTTGTGTTGGGAGTGTCCGACTTGATTAATGATTAGTGTTGTATCATCATGTTAGTGGATGATGTGGTTTTATCCCATCTCAAGACATAAATTGAGCAACTAGAGGTAGAAAAACTTAGAAAAAGAAGAAATGTTGAGTCCAAGAGGGCTCATTTTGAAGGTGATTTCCATGGTTCCAGGGGTGGTCGATTTCCTCAAGGCCACAAGTTCCAAGGCCAAGGGTCTTCCAATGCTCCTAATAGGAGATTTGCTAATGATTATCCAAGATTCCAAGGTGGTGGTGGTGGGTTGCCTAACCCTATATGCCAAAAAGATGTGGTAGGAACCATAATTGCCCATGTTTAAAAAACTCTAATGTTTGCTATGGTTGTGGCAAAGTGGTTCATAAGGTGAATGATATCCTCATGCTCAAAACATATGTAGAGATGGTGGTCCACAAGGCCAAGGTGCAAATGCGAGTCAAAAGAGAAGAGGAGGCCAACAAGGGGGTGCTCCAAGGCAAAATAGATTCTATGCTCTTCAAAGGAGACAATGAATAGATGAGGTGCCCAGATGTCGTCACCAGTATGTTCAAGGTTTTTGATTTTGATATGCATGCATTGATAGACCCGGGTGCCACTCTTTCTTTTATTACTCGTTTAGTTACAAAAAAGTTTCATGTTGGTCCTGAATTGTTGTGTGAACCTTGTGAAGTGTCAACCCTTGTTGGTGATTCTATTGTTGTTAAAAGAGTCTATAGAAATTGTCCTATGTTTATATTGCATAAAATCTTGCCTTGTGATTTTTTTGAGTTAGATGTGTTGTATTTTGATATTATTCTTGGAATGAATTGATTGCATGCATATTATTCTTTTATTTACTATAGAACCCGTAGGGTTAAATTCCAATTCCGTAATGAGCCTATCCTTGAGTGGGAGAGTCGTGATGTGGTGGTTAAGGGTAGATTCATTTCTTGCCGTAAAGGCCAAAAGTTGATTTCCAAGGGTTGTCTCTATCATCTTGTGAGGGTTAGGGATGTTGAGTCCAAAGTCCTTCCTATTAAATCAGTTCTAGTCGTTAATGAGTTTCTTGATATTTTTCTCGATGAGCATCCCGGTGTTCCTCCTGGAAGGGAAATAGACTTAGGTATAGACCTCCTTCCCAAAATGCAACCCATTTCTACTCCCCCTTACCATATGCCCTGGGTGGAGTTGAAAGAGTTGTAGGAGCAATTGAGGGATTTGTTGGAGAATGTTTTCGTATGGCCTAGCAAGTCACCTTGGGGTGCACTAGTGTTATTTGTGAAGAAAAAGGATGGTTCTTTCAGGATTTGCATTTACTACCGGCAACTTAATAGAGTCACCATCAAGAACAAGTACCCTCTACCAAGGATTGATGAACTTTTTGATCAACTACAAGGGCATGTGAAAGTGAGGGAGTGCGACATTCCCAAAACGGCTTTCTAGACTAGGTATAGGCACTTTGAGTTTGTGGTTATGTCCTTTGGGTTGACTAATGCACTAGCTATATTTATGGATATCATGAATAGGGTCTTTAAACCCTACCTTGACTTGTTTTTGGTGGTTTTATTGATGATATCTTGATTTATTCCCATAGTGAGGAAGAACATGTGAATCACTTGAGGGTGGTATTGCAAATCATGAGGGAGGAGAGGTTGTATGCTAAATGTGAAAAATGTGAGTTTTGTTTGAAAGAGGTTGCTCTTCTAGGGCATGTGGTGTTGGGTGATGGCATTAAGTTGGATCATAAGAAGACGGAGGTGACTAGAAATCGGCCTAGACCCTTGACTCCATCAGGTATTAGGATTTTCTTGGGTTTGGTAGGTTATTATCGGAGGTTTATAAATGGGTTCTTTTCTATTGCTTACCCAATGACAAAGTTGACAAAAAAGAAGGAAAAATTTGCATAGATCGATGAATGTGAAAAGAGTTTCAAAACATTGAAAAATAGGCTTGTCTCCGCTCCAATATTGTCTCAATCGGAAGGGTTGGAAGGATGTGTGGTGTATTGTGATGGCTCAAGAATTGGTTTGGGGTGTGTTTTTATGCAAAATGGGAAGGTGATAGCATATGCCTCTATGCAACTTAAGGTATATGAGAAGAATTATCCTACCCATGATCTTGAATTGGTGGCCATAGTATTTGCTTTGAAAATTTGGCAGTCACTACTTGTATGAGGTTCATGTTGATGTGTTCACCAACCACACGAGTCTCCAATATGTTATCACCCAAAAAGATCTTAACTTGAGACAAAGAAGATGGTTAGAGCTCATTAAAGATTATGATATGAGTGTGCATTATCACCTCGGCAAAGCTAATATTGTGGCCGATGCTCAAAGGAGGGTGCTATGGATAGTCTAGCTCTTGTTGATAATGGTGGCAAAGTGTTGGCTAGAGGTGTTCACCGGTTGGCTAGATTGGGGGTTGGGTTAGATGAAGTTCACAATGGTAGTGTGGTGGTTGTTGATGGCTCTAAGCCTTGCTTGATGGAGGAGGTAAAGGGAAAACAAGATCTTGACCCCACCTTGCTAGAGTTGAAGGCCTTGGTGAGAGATGGTAAAGTGGAGGTTTTCTCTCAAGGGGTAGATGCCCTGAGGTACCAAGGTAGATTATGTGTACCAAATGTGGTTGATTTGAGAGAATTGACTTTGAAGGAGGCCCATAATTCATCCTATCCCACTCAACCAGATTCTACGAAGATATATAGAGACTTGAGAGAGGTGTATGGGTGGGGTGGTATGAAGAGGGACATTGTTATGTTCATATCCAGACGTCACAATTGCCAAAAAGTGAAAGCCAAAGATCAAAGGCCGAGTGGCTTAGCCAAAGATAAAGAGATTCCTACTTGGAAGTTGGACGAGATCAACATGGATTTTGTGGTTGGGTTGCCTAAGACTAGGAAACATTGTGACTCTATTTGGGTTATTGTGGATAGAATGACAAAGTCGACTCATTCCTTATTGGTCAAAACCACTTATGGTGTCGAATATTATGCCAAGTTGTATATACATGAGTTGGTTAGATTGCATGGGGTGTCCTTATCTATCATTACAGATCGTGGTGCTCAATTCACTCCTCACTTTTGGAGGTCCTTCCAAAGGGTTCTTGGTACCAAGGTTAAGCTTAGCATGACTTTTCATCCTCAAATGAATGGTCAAACTGAGAGGACTATCAAAACTGTTGAGGATATGCTTGGAGATTGTCTTTTGTTGTTTAAAGGTAGTTGGGATAAATATCTTCCACTCATTGAGTTTGCTTAAAATAATAGCTACCACTCAAACATTGGTATGTCTCCTTTTGAAGCTCTTGATGGTAGCCATTGTAGATCCCCGGTTGGGTGCTTTAAAGTAGGGGAAATGTCTTTGCTAGGTCTGGATTTAGTCATGGACACCTTGGAGAAGGTGAGGTTGATAAGGGAGAATTTGAAAACAGCCCAAAGTAGACCAAAGTCCTACGCCTATGTGAGGAGAAGAGATCTTGAGTTTAAGGTTGCTGATTGGGTTTACTTGAATCACCCATGAAGCATGTGGTCCAGTTTGGCAAGGAGGGGAAATTAAGCCCAAGATTTGTGGGTCCTTATTGAGTTTTTGAAGAAAGTGGGTAAGGTTGCATATGATTTGGAGTTGCCTAAAGGAATGAATATGAGACGACCCCAAAAAGTGCCCGAAATGTGCCTCGAAAGTTCCCAGAATCCTAATTTCCTTATATCTCAAAATCTATTCGTGATATCGAAAGTTCGACTTCATATTCTTGTTCAGGGGGTCAAAATTAGGGGAAAAAGGTTCTAACCCTAATTTTAGAACAAACGATTAGGTATTTCGCTTTTCTAAATGTGAAATTCTTGTGAGCCTTTCGTGCCCCTGGCGCGACGCGCCAAGGGCCTGCACTAGTGTTAAAATTTTACAAGTTTTGACTCTGGTCCAAGACTTTTATGTCTTGGGCCTAAGTGTTCACAGACGTGTATTTACCTATACATAGCCATATTTCACCCTTATATCATAATAAACATTCCCCAATACTCACTAAAACAAAGTCATATTTTCACTCCTAAATTCATGTCTCAAAACCTCTTCCGAATCTAAGGATTTCCTTCAAGCTTCAAGCCTCCATTTTTAATCTTTGCCAAGAGCTTCTCCAAAGCTAAGGTATCTAGGTTTCTTTCATGGATTCCTTTCACCCATGATGCCCAAGCCTCCTTTTACCTTAATTTGCATGATTTAAAGATGATTTACTCATGGGTCTTATTTATTATGAAAATCACTACACACTATATTGGGCTTATGAAATTTTGACTATTTTACTATGTTTTAAGCTATGAATCTAAGATCTATTGTATGATTTGATGAAGGCTTTTGATGTGTATTGCTTGAGAGTGTTACCAAGAATCTAAGATCTATTGTAAGATTTGATGAAGGCTTTTGATGTGTATTGCTTGAGAGTGTTACCAAGAATCTAAGATCTATTGTAAGATTTGATGAAGGCTTTTGATGTGTATTGCTTGAGAGTGTTACCAAGTATATATTGAAGGTTTTAAATGGAATTTTCTTGCATGATTTGATTGTTGAATTGCATGGTTTTACACTAACACTACACGCCCTCTAAGTGTTTGATAAAATGCCCGATTATGTTTTTTGAAACAACCCAAAAAAAGGTACCCGAAAAAGTGCCTCAGATGTGCCTGGAAATGTAATTTTCATATATCTCAAAATTCGCGCGTGATATCAAAAATTTGACTTTATTTTCTTGTTCAGGGGATCAAAATTAGGAGCAAAAGGTGTCTTACCCCGATTTTAGAGCAGCCATATCAATATTCAAAATTCCCAAATGTCAAATTCTAGTTAGTAAACCGCAACGCTTTGGTGAGGCACAGGTGCTTATTTTTGCGATTGTTTTTTTGGCCTCGGTCCAAGACGTTTAAGTCTTGGGTCTAAATATTCCCAAATATGTATTTACCTTTACTTATCCATATTTCACCCTCATATCATCCTAAATATTCCCCAATACTCACTAAAACACTTAGCCATATTTTCCACTCCTAAATTCAAATCTCAAAACCTCTTCCTAATGTAACGATTTCCTTCAAGCTTCAAGCCTCCATTTTCAATCTTCACCAAGAGTTTCTCCAAAGCTAAGGTATGTGGCTTTCAACGATTGGGTCTTTTAACCCATGGTGAACTAGCCTCCTTTTTACTCAATTTGCATGACTTAAAGTTGATTTTTCAAATAGGTCTACTAGTATGAACTTGTCTAAGAACTATGTTAAAGCTATATCGAATTGTGATTGTTTTGCTATGTTTTGAGTTATATGTAATAGATCTGTTGTAATATTTGATGAGGGGTTTTGATGTATATTGCTTAAGGGTGTTGAAAGGTGTTGATTGATGGTTCTACAGTGGATTTTCTTGCATGATTTCACTCTTGAATTGTATGATTTTACCCGAGCACTATGCACCCGCCAAGTGTTTGATATATTGTCTGGTTAGGTTTCTTGAGGAATTAAAGGTCCACTGCATGTCTTATGTTATGAATGACTCTATGATAATGAAAGAAGGATAAATATGTGTTGATTTTATGAAAATTATCTATGGTGATGAAAGATGATAAATTTCCTAGTTCGGCCGGTAGTAGGCCCGTGCTACCACATTGAGGGGTATATACCTCATTCATCTAGCTCGGGGGGTGGTAGGCCCGTGCTACCAAATTGAGGGGTATATACCTTAAATGCCTCATCAAGGAGGTAGTAGGCCTTGGTATATGATGATGGTCACCTTCTTCACTTGTAATATGTCCTTCTAAGCATGTTTCACTTTAAAGAAGCATTATGTCTTATTTTTATAATGCTATCTATAGTTTATGATATTGCATCTTGCCTATATGATTATCTATTGCTACATTACATCCTACATACTTAGTACATTCAAACGCACTAACGCATACTCTTCCTACATAATATCACCATGCAGGTGTCGGAGCACAAGTTAATCAACCTCCTCCTCGATGTGGCTAATACGGTACACCCAAGCTAGTTGGTGAGTCCTCCATTTCGGGGATGTTAGTCTATGCTTCTCTTATTATGTATTGAGACACTCTTCTTTATTGTTTAGTGTGATTGTGAGGTTGATCCCTGTTGCATTGTCTTGGCCCCCGCTCTATCTATGTTGTAGAGGTGTTGTTAGACATATTATGTATCGATGCTATGATCCTTGACTCTCTTGTTACTTGACAGTTAAGGTACGAAAGCTTTCCCCTCTAGTCCCAATATCTCCTTGTACATATCTCTCTTATTGTTTATCTTGTTTCTATGACCAAGGATGTGTGTATGACACACTAAGAGGCTTGTTTGGGGTTCCTTCGGGTTCCTCATTCGCCAGTTACGTCTAGGCCCTAGACTTGGGTCGTGACAATGATGGTATCAGACTACTAGATTGTTAGCTCCTTGTATTCGAATACACCACATCGATTAGATTCCTATTCATGGTTGTGAAGCGTGCCCTGACTATGAATAGGAGTCTATGAGGAGTTTTAGGAAATGTTTCCCTTCTTCATTTTCTAAGTTATTCTATTGAGTTATAGTAGGTTTTTTCCCTTAATGATTGTTCTTTGTTATGCTAGATCATGCCCAACACTCGAGGAAGAACGACCCAAACTTATGAGAAGCAACCTACAAATGGGGAGCTCTAGGATGCTCTCACTATACTTGCCCAAGTTGTGGCCAATCAAGTCAACCAAGTGGCCCAAGCCCCTCATGCTACTACCCGGCAGTTAGGGTGAGGGACTTAATAAGTATGAATCCTCTGGTGTTCTATGGGTCAAGAGTGGCTTAAGATCCATAAGAATTCATTGATGAGGTCTGTAAGATTTTGTCTATCATGGGTGTTTGGCCGAATGAAAAGGCAAAGTTGGCAGTACACCAGCTCAAAGGGGTAGCACAAATATTGTATGATCAATGGAAGGGGGAGAAGGGAAATGATAATGTGGTACTTTGGGAGGAGTCCAAAGTGGCTTTTCTTAATGGTTCTTCCCTCATGAGCTTAGGGAGGCTAAGTTGGTGGAGTTTATGAACTTGAAACCTATGAGTGTGAGGGAGTATACCCTCGAGTTCATCAAACTATCTAAATATGCTCCTTAATTGGTGTTCAATGCAACGACAAGGATGATCAAGTTTGTAATGGGTGTCTCCGACTTGGTGAGTGAGGAGTGCTAATCCTCCATGTTAATTGGTGACATGGATTTTTCTCGGTTGATGACATATGTCGAACAAATAGAGGAGGAAAAGTTGAGGAAGAGGAGGGGTCATGAGGCTAAGAAGGCCCATTTTGAGGGAAGGTTCCAAAGTCCTAAGAGGTGCCTGTTCCTTCAAGGCCAAGAGTCCTCTCATGTTGCTACGAGAGGGATTGGTAATGACCTCCAAAGGGCCCAAGGTGTTGAATGCGTGGTTCCTAATGCTACATGTCTAAAATTTGGTAATGGTCATAGGGCCCATGCTTGAGGTATACCGGTGCTTGCTATGGTTGTGGGTAGTTGGCGCATAAGATGATGGACTGCCCACAAAGTCGTAACAAGGGTAAAGAGGTGCGTCCGCGAGGTGAAAATATGGTTTCTTTGGGTAGGGGTGGTCAATAGGGTGGTGTCCCAAGGCACAATTGGTTCTATGCTCTATATTAGAGGAAAGGGGTTGATGAGATTCCCGATGTTGTTATCGGTATGTTAAAAATCTTTGACTTTGATGTGTATGCTTTGATTGATCTGAGTGCCACTCTTTCTATTGCTACCCTTTTGTTACTAAAAAGTTCCATGTTGAAACCGAGTTATTGCTTGAGTCATATGAAGTGTCTACTCTTATTTGTCCATCTATTGTTGCTAGGAATGCTTATAGAAGTTGTCCTATTTGAATTTTGCATAAATTTTTGCCTCTTGATATTGTTGAATTAGACACTTTTGATTTTGATATCATTCTTGGGTTGGATTGGTTGCATACCTACTATGCTTCTATTGATTGTAGAACCCGTAGGGTCAAATTCCAATATCCACAAATGAACCCATCCTTGAGTGGGAAAGTCAAGATGTGGTGGTCAAGGGTAGATTCATCTCTTGCATTAAAGACCGTAAATTGATCTCTAGGGGTGTCTTTACCATCTTGTGAGTGTTAGGGATGTGGAGTCTAAAGTCCTTCCCATAGAGTTGGTCCCAGTTGTAAATGAGTTCCTTCATGTCATCCTAAATGACCTTCCTATTCTCCCTCCCGAAAGGGAGATAGATTTTGGTATCGTCCTCCTTCTCAATACTCAACCCATCTCCATTTCCCCTTACCATTTTGAAACGACCACAAAAAGTGCCCAAAAAGTGCCTCGGAATGCTCAAAATTATAAATTCCATATATCTCAAAATCCGTTTGCTATGTCGAAAATCTGACTTCATATTCTTATTCAAGGGGTCAAATTAGTTGAGGAAGGGTCTAAACCTAATTTAAGACTGAAATATTAGCAATTATGGAATTCAAAGAACGCAAATTCTAGTGGGGTCTTCACGTTGCCCTTGCGACGCGCCCCATTTCATTTTAGGGACTTTTTTATGTTTGGTTTAAGACTTCTAAGTCTTGGGCCTAAGTGTTCCCAAATGTGTTTTTACCTGTACATAGCTAAATTTCAACCTCATATCATCCTAAAAGTTTCCCAATACTAACTCAAACACTTATTCATATGTTCACTCCCCAAAATCAAGTCCCAAACCCTCATCCCAAGATAAGGTTCTCCTTCAAGGTTCTTCTTCAAGCTTCAAGTCTCCATCTCCAATCTTCACCAAGTTCATCTCTAAGCCAAGGTATATGAGTTTCTTTCATAGGTTCCTTTCACCCATGATACCCAAGCCTCTGTTTACTCAAATTGCATGACCTAAAGTTGATTTACAAATGCGTCTTACTTATTATGAAATTCATTGCACACTATATTAAAGCTATGTGCAGTGTGACTGTTTTGCCATGTTTTGAGCTACAAATCTTTGATCTATTATACGATTTGAGAAATAGTTTTGATATATATTGCTTGAGGGTGTTGCAAGGTGTTGATTGATGGTTTTACAATGGATTTTCTTGCATGATTTCATCTCTATATTTTATGGTTTTAGACTAGCATTACACACCCTCTAAGTGTTTGATAAAATGTCCGGTTGTGATTTCTTTAGGAGTTGAAGGTCCAAAGCATGAGATATGATATGAATGACTATATAATGATAAAATAAGCTCATCTATGTGATATACTCTATATAAACGGTTGCATTAGACCATACACAATCCGGGGAGATAAGAGCCCGAGTAACCATGTCGGGTATTTGTACTCATCAACCATGTGAGACGTTTGTATTTCACCACCGTGTTGATAAGGTGTGTTATGATAAACATGTGAGGGGTTTATACCATACATCCACCAAGGGGTTTGTACCTTGAATAGCTAGTTTGGTTTCTTCTATACATATGATATCCTATATGAGCATGAGTTACTTAAGCATGTTTTACCTAAGCATTGGTCGTGCATGCCATATTGTTATATTATGCCTATTGCTCATTATTATGCATTTTGATTATGATGCCTATTTGTTATTGCATTGCATCCAACATACTTAGTACAATCAAACATACTAACGCATACTTTATGCCTACATAATGTCACCGTGTAGGAACCGGTGCCCAAGTTGATCATCCTCCTCCACATGGCTAGTTCAGTGCTACTCAAGCTAGTTTATGAGTCTTCCACTTCGAGGACCTTAGTCTACTCTCTCTATTGTTATGTATTGAGACACTCTTCTTATATTATATTTGACTATAAAGGTGAGCCCGGTTGCTTTGCCTTGGCCCCGCTCTTATCTTTGTAGTAGAGGTGGTTTTTGGACGTGTTATGTTTCTATGATATGATTTGACTCTTGTCTCATGACTATGATATTGTGCAAGCTTTTATTCCCATTGCTCATTTGCCCTTATTCTTGCTCTTTAATGTTTTTATATACTTCCGCAACTGATGATGTGTAATGACAACTTAAGGGGCTTGTTTGGGGTTCCTTCGGGATCCCCATTCGTCATGTCATATCTAGGCCATAGGTTTGGGTTGTTACACGTATAGCCCGACAGAGTTAAATGAGTTAAAAGAATAACTGAAAGATTTGTTGGAGAAGGGATTTATTAGGCCTAGCCAATCACCTTGGGGTAAACTAGTGTTGTTTGTAAAGAAGAAGGTTGGGTCACTTAGAATGTGCATTAACTACCGACAACTCAATAGGGTCACCATCAAGAATAGATATCCTCTTCCAAGAATTGATGATTTGTTTGAAAATTACAAGGGGCTAGCTTTTCCTCTAAGATTGATCTTCAGTCCGGGTATTATCAAGTGAAGGTGAGGGAGTGTGATATTCCCAAGACAGCCTTCTGAACTAGATATGGGCATTATGAGTTTGTGGTGATGTATTTTGGCTTGACTAATACACAGGCCATCTTCATAGACCTAATGAAAAGGGTCTTCACACCCTACCTTGATTCCTTTATTGTGGTCTGCATTGATGATATTTTGATATATTCACATAGTAGGGAGGAGCATAGGGGTCATTTGAGGGTTGTGTTGCAAAGATTGAGGGAGGAGAAATTGTATGCCAAGTATGAAAAGTGTGAATTTTGGTTGAAGGAGGTTGAATTCCTAGGACGTGTGGTGTATGGAGATGGTATTAAGGTGGATCCTAAGAAGACTAATGTGATTAGAAATTGGCCTAGACCATTGACCTGATGGATATTAGGAGCCTCTTGGGCCTAGCCGGTTATTACAAAAGGTTTGTGAATGGATTCTTCTCCCTTTATTCCCCTATGACAATTGACTTAAAAAAAGATTAAGTTTGTGTGGACCGATGAGTGTGAAAGGAGCTTCCAAACGTTGAAACATAGACTTGTGTCTGCTTTTATATTATACCTACCGAAAGGGATACAAGGTTTTCTAGTGTATTATGATGCTTCCTGGGTTGGCTTGGGTTGTGTTTTGATGCAAAATTATAAGGTTATAGCCTATGCTTCTTGGAAACTCAAAGTTCATTAAAGGAACTACCCTACCCATGATCTTGAATTGGCTATCTGGTGTTTGCATTAAAGATTTGGCCTTATTATTTGTATGGGGTGCAAGTTGATTTGTTCACCGATCAAAAGAGCCTCCAATATATTTTCATACAAAAAGATCTCAACTTGAGGCAAAGAAGGTATCTAGAACTTCTTAAGGACTATGACATAAGTATGCATTCCCATCCTGGTAAGGCAAATGTTGGAGAGTATGCTTTGAGTCGGGTGTCTATGGGTAGCCTAGCTCATGTTGGCGGTGGTGACAAGGAGATGGCTAGGGAGGTGCATCGATTAACTAGATTGGGGGTTAGGTTGGAAGAAGTGGCTAATGGTATTGTTGTTGTTGATGGTTCTAAGTCTTCCTTGGTTGATGATATGATAGCAAAACAAGATCTTGACTTCTCGTTGCTTGAATTGAAGGTCTTGGCGAAAGAGGGCAAAATGGAGATTTTCTCCCAAGAGGGAGATGGCACCTTTAAATAACAAGGTAGGTAGTGTGTGCCTTGTGTTGATGGTTTGAGGGAGAAAATCCTTGATGTGGACCATAATTCTTCTTATTCTATCCATCGTGGTCACCAAAATGTATAGAGACTTAAGGGATACGTATTTCTAGGGAGGCATGAAGAGGGACATTGCCAAATTTATTTCCAGTTGCCATAGTTGTTGACAAGTCAAAGCCGAACATCAAAGGTCAGGTTACCTAACCCAAGACATATAAATTCCTACTTGAAAGTAGGAGATAACAAATATGTACTTTGTTCTTGGGTTGCCCAAGAATAGGAAGGGTTTTGACTCCATTTGGGTTGTGGTTGATAGGATGGCAAAATCGACTCACTTTTTACCGGTTAAGACAACATATGGGATGAAGATTATGGAAGGTTGTACATCTATGAGGTATTGAGGTTGCATAGGGCTCCTTTGTCTATCATATAGAATCGTGGTGCACAATTTACTTCACATTTTTGGAGATCTTTTCAAAGGGGTGTTGGTACTAGAGTAAAGCTTTCTACGGCTTCTACCCTCAAACGGATGGCTTAGCCGAGAGGACCATCCAAACCCTTGAGGATATGCTTAGGTCTTGTGTCTTGGAGCTTAAGGTAAGTTGGGACGACCATCTTCCATTGATTGAGTTCGCCTACAACAATAGCTATCATTTTAGTATCGGTATGGCTCCTTTTGAGGCCCCTCTACGGTAGGTGGTGTATCACTGGTTGGGTGGTTTGAGGTTGTAGAGATGGCTTTATTGTTTTCGTATATGGTTATGGAGGCTCTTGAGAAGGTTAGGATTATTAGGGAAAGGTTGAAAACAGCCCAAAGCCGTCAAAAATCCTAGGTCGATTTGAGAAGAAGAGACCTTGAATTCAAAGTGGGTGATTTGGTTTATTTGAAAGTCTCTCTAACGAAAGGTATGGTTCGCTTTAGTAAAAAAGGGATGTTGAGAGTCCAAGGTATATTGGTCCTGATGAGGTGATAAAGAGGGTTAGCAAGGTAGATTTTGAGTTGAAGTTGCCTAGTGAAATGGATTTGATTCATCAGGTGTTCCATGTCTCTATGTTGAGGAAATATGTGGGTGACACTAATGCTATTGTGCCTCTTGATGTTGGGGGGATTGTTGATGATATCATCACATATGAGGAGGTTCTAGTTCAGATTTTTGATAAGCGAGTGAAGAGATTGAGGAACAAGGACATGTCATCAGCCTTTTGAGGAACCAACAAGTCGAAGGTGCTACATGGGAGGCCGAAGCGGACATGTAAAAGGGGTATCCTCATCTTTTCCATTCCACTCAAGCGTAAGGTACTAATTCTAAATCCCCTATGTGATTTCAAGTCTTATACTTTATCCCCTATATCATCCATATGCATTCATGTTTATGTTGGAAAATTAATGATGATTTTACACTTATGTTGAGATTTTGAAAAAGGTGTTTTACATGGGCGGCCAAAGCGGACATGCAAAAAGGGTATTCTCATCTTTTCCACTCCACTCAAGCCTAAGGTACTAATGCTAAAACCCCTATGTGATTTCAAGTCTTATACTTCAACCCATATGTCATTCATATGCATTCATGCTTATGTTGGCAAATTTATGATGATTTTACACTTATGTTGAGATTTTGAAAATGGTGTTTTAAATGTAATGTTGCATTCTCATCGGGGCTAATTTTTTTATGATCACTCTTGTAATGTATGTTTCTTTTACATTCGAGGATGAATGTTCCCTAGGGGAGGATATTGAAACGACCGTAAAAAACGAGCCCGAAAATGTGCCTTGGAATGCCTAGAAATATACTTTCTATATATCTCAATATCAGTGCGTGATATAAAAAAATCTGACTTCATTTTCTTTTTTAGGGGGTCAAAATTAGGTGATAAGGATCGAACCCCGATTTTAGAGCAACCGTGTCAAAATTCAAAATTACTAAATGTCAAATTCCACTAAGTAAAGCGTGCCACTTCCGCGACGCGCAGGTGCTTATTTTTGGGACTATATTTTTTAGCCTCTGTCACGCCCCAAAGTCCCGTAGGGCGGACCGGCACCCATTGCCGATAAGGCTCAGAAGAACCAACCTATAACTATATGCATTCTATACATATTATAAGGGGTTTGTACATTTAACATGCCTTAAGCAGATAAACAATGACAACAAGTCAAAAGGAAACGCATAGGCTTAGGCCGTTGGGGCCACGATGTTTAAAGTACGAGACATGACTTCACTTCCACTTTACATAGCCTACAAAGCCTCTAAATAGAGATAAACATCTGACAAGGGTCGGGACAGGCCCCGCCTCAACTAACTGTACAATATAAACATAAGCTCTAGACATATACAA
>JAPFFP010030039.1:0-15720 GCA_026153255.1 Solanum medicagineum | reverse complement strand
CTTTGTTCAAGGAAGCAATGGTGCAGTCTCTGACCAGATATGTATCCAACCTATCTACATATCGATGAACTCTATCTAACATTGTAACAACTACATTAGGAGCATACCTTACCAGGGAATTAAATTGAAGGCTATACTCCGTCACACCCATATTCCCTTCGTGGAGATTTAGGAACTGATCTGCACACGCATCTCGGATCTCTAATGGCAAATAATGGTCAAGAAATGCCTCATTGAATTCTTTCCAGGTAGTTGGAGGTGCATATATACCCTTAGATTGCTTCCAAGCTTCATACCACAATATACCACACCCTTCAGCCTATATGTTACTAACTCGACAGCTTCTATACCGCTCACGTGCATAACTTCTAAAGTACGCTGAATCTGATCAACTCTGAAGGTCCTTGAAACTTGAATTCATTGGAAGTCCCTATGAAATCTGGTTTACGAGTCGTAAACCTCCCTACAACTCGTAACCAACATCTACAGTTCTCCTCAACAATCCTCTGCACATACTTATCTAAATCAGATAGGAGAAATTTAAGGGGTGTTATAAACTCGGGGAAGCTAAGTAAAATAATAATTTGGTCAAAAATTCTAAAAATAACCTTCGGAGCCATTACAAAAGGTCAATCATAATCCTTGAATTCAAGTCGTGAAAGTGGGAGGTTGTTTTGGCCTCTTCTAATCATTGACCAATAGTCAAATCACTAAAAATGGTTGTTTAAAGTCTGACAAAATTAATTTTTTTGGGAAAAAAGAGAACATCTATATAATTAGTGGATCAAAGGAAGGGGAATAATATGCCAAGAAACTAATGTCTTGAATAAAAAAGAAAATAAATATAAATTAGAGGGTTAAATTTATCCACTTCTCGATATAACTGAAGTAGGTGTGACCACTTATAACTTTGAATCCGCAGAATCCTTTCTTTTCAATTGGTGCGTGATGTTATTCGCTTATAAGATATGAAAACCTAGAGAAGAAAACATCACTTACAAAGTTTTACATCCTTAGAGCTCGTTTGGATGAGTTTATTGGTTTTGACTTATAAGCTAAAAAATTATAAGTTAGGATTTTGACTTATTTTGGTCATTTTGACTTAAAAATAAGTCCTTATAATCACTTTTTTAAATTACGCAAACACTCCAAAAGTGCTTAAAACTATTTTAACTTAAAAGCACTTAAAATAAATCAAATCCAAATAACCTCTTAATTGCCCCTTCTTCTCCGTCGCAATCAACATTTCATCATCTCTTTTTTCTATTTTTCCAAATCTCGACAATACTTTTTGTATTTTGTTAACTAGTTTTCTAGGGTTTATATAAGTCAATCCAAACAGCCTTTTAATTGCCTCTTCTTCTACGCCACAATCAACAGTTCATCATCTCCTTTTTCTATTTATCCAAATCTCGACAATACTTTTGTGTTTTTGTTAACTAGTTTTCAAGGGTTTATATAATGGAACCGGGAGAAATTCCATCAAATTGTCTATGGGTGGGTAATTTAGCCCTTGATGTTACCACTACTATTCTTATGTCTCTGTTCCAGAGGTATGGTCCACTTGACAGGGTAATCGCATACTCCCTGATGGATTCGACTTTATCCGATTCAGAAATATCAATGATTCTACTAAAGCAAAAAATGATCTTCAAGGATTCTTGTTTCATGGAATGGCTCTCAAGATCAAGTTTTCTTTGTATTTTTTTTTCTGCTTCTTCGTTGCTTGATTCCATCTTTTGATTCCCATTAGCCTAGACAAAGTCCTTGCCTTTCTCTCATTCAAAATTAAAAAAAAATTATAAAACCATATGATATTTGTGAGAAAATAAGTAGATGTGTAGAAATAAAGATAGATATAGACGAAATAAAATAGAAAGAAAAGATTCACAATTTTTCCCTTTTACTTGTTATTAATGATTGAATAAGAGATAGAGAAATATACCACTTTAGATCAAATGTGATGAATAGATAGAGAAGCAATTGTATCAAAATTGGTGATAGTTTTCACAAATATAAAAATCAATCACTTTGCAATCAAGAAGAAACATAATCTGGTCATACAAATTAACGGGTTAAGTTGATTTTGTAGTGAGTTTTTATCGAAAATCTTCTAACACATTTGTGATCTGAAAATAACACATGAGAGGTATCTGAAAAAGGTTATTTTCTTAAAGTATTAAATGTTCATATGATCCAACATCAAACATACAATACCACCATGAGCATGATTTGCAAATATATAGGCACGTTTGGATGCCTAAATACAATTTTTTTTTTTTAAAGGAAAGAAACCAGAATGCTATTAACCAAATGCCTATTTTGCTTTCACTCCTATGCTGATAAATAATTTTCTTGAACTAGAGGTTGTATCCCACATAAGTAGATGTAAGGTCTATGTACACCTCATCTTCCTTAGATTCCATTTTCACTAGATCATATAGATTAATTTCAGTAGGCATTTGACCATATGACTTGACCCTAAATTCAAGTTTTTATGATTGCAAATTTCAAATTCATCAAAAAGTAGAATTTCAAATTCAGGATTGTCATTTCAAATCTTTTCATATATAAACTTGACATAAAGATCCATAATTTGATGTTGTGTTAAAAAAAAAAAAAGACAAATGCTTAATGTGAGAAAATTGTATGTACCATGTGTGAGGATTGTATCAAAAAATAGCAAGTTACTATTATTGTTAATTTAGTGGATCAATGGGTCTTTGTAAAATGATGTGTATTGATAGTTTGTAATAATATGTAACAAAATAGTTCTTTATATATATGATCTATTAATATGGTTCCATAGGATATTTTAATATTTTGTTACGAATTATGATTCTTTGATTTGATAAGATTGTATAAGAGTTGAGAAAGTTTTGGTAGTTTTTATATATTGAGAGATTTTCATGTTTTGTGAAAATACAAGATAAACAGTTTAACTTGCATATCGACACAAAATTTCAACTTCAAATCAACCTAAACTTCAAGTATAAAGTGAATGTTTTGGCTTTATTTGTAAGGATGTGAACCTAATTAAACTTAAAAGCATTCATGAAAATTAAATGATGTTTAGAAAATTCTTCACATTTTCTAAGATTACCTGGAGAGAAATAAAGTATTCAAATAAGTTACTTCAAAGCTTGACTTTTTCCCCGTGTATTGACTTTACGCATTTGAACTGGTTAATTACATACAATCATGTCAATCTTTCTGGACATGAGGTACTTAGTCACGCATCAATTCTTTGGTACTTCAACATCACTTTTCATAATATTTGAGTATAGTTAATTGTTTCTTGCTAGTACAATTTTTGTTTATTTATTTGTGAATATTTCAGAGCAAGGAAAAGAGTTTCAAAAGATAAGGGATGAACAGCATCGACCGTCCCGGTCACCCTCAGGGATTACTCTGATCCTATACATGCTGGCTTCACAAGACAACATCTCTGAAAGATTTCAATTTTTTCTTAAAAGTTGTTTGAGTCTTTGTTGTGTAGAATTGTCATCTGTCTTGCTTTTTCACTATTTAACTTATTCTATCCAAGAAAAAAATATTAACTTGTTAACCTGATCTACAGTTTGAATGAAGAGTACAAGTTAGTTTAATAGTTTGAACAAATTATGAATCTTTTATACTTATGAAAACAAATACATTTCATAAAATCAAAATGAAATATCAATTTCAAATCAACCTAATTCACAATCACTCATTTCAATTTGAAATCAACGCTTGTTTATAAAATTAGCACAAAATTTTAGATCTCAAATTTCAAATCATGATTTCATGTTCTTCAAAAAGAAGAATTTCAAATTCCAAACTGTGATTTTAAATTTCTTTAAATATAAAACATAATCCACGAGATATATTTTGCAAAAAAAAAAAAAAAGAAAAGAAGTTTGGTAATTTAAAATTTTCTAAAAGAAAACATAGACAAATGCTCGACATGAAATAATTGTCCCAACTATGTGGGAGAATTATATCATAGAATAACCAGTTATTGTTATTGTCAATTTGTTAGACCAATAGATCTTTGTAAAATAATGTGTATTTAAAAGTTAGTAATTGCATTTGATTGCAAATATTTATTTATAAAAAGAACACAGAGATATATAGCTTATGGGGTTTGATTCTTCAGACGAGGGTTTCCCGAAAACGACCTCTCTATCTCTACGAGGTAGTGGTATGTGTATATTTTACCCTCCCCAAACTCCACTTGTGAAATCACACTGGTATGTTGTTGTTGTTGTTGTTTAACACAAGGATATATCATTATTAATTTAGTGTCTTAGGATATTTTGATACCTTGTTATGAATTATAATTTACTCATTTTAAAAGATTGTGTAAGAGTTGGATTATTTTAACAATTTTCACAAATAATGATTTTTTATAATTATGCGAAAATATAACTTAATAAATCTAAATTACATGTTTAAACAAAATTTAAATTCAAATAACTTGATTCTAAATTGAGATTTAACGTCATGTCCAAATGAGCCTTATATTGTCACGGCCCAAGTCTATACTCTAGCTATCACATTTTTGAATTCACATCATGCCTCAGCGCATCTTATTTCACAATATATTTCATATCTCAAATCCCTTTACAAAAATATCTTATATTTCAATTCATTTTATTTTCAAGTATGATAAAATCATGACTCATCCCAAGCATTTCATTTCACAAGCATGATAGTTTAATAACTCTCAAGTATTACATTGCATAATTATTTAAATTCTCAAAAGTGAGGTCACAATTCATCAACAACAACATTACCCCAATGCCTCAAAGGTTCCCGCTCATTGCGGGGTAAGGGGGGTCGGATTTACGCAGCTTGATCCCTATGTTTAAAAACATAGCGCAACTGTTTCCGGGAAGTCACAATTCATCAATATTAAAAAAATTTACAACCAAACACAATAACAAGAAAAATTCCCGACACTTCTCACATCACAATACAACATCTCATTCATGTTACGACCTAAGCCCATAGTCTACAATATAAGAATAATCAATTACCCCACTCCAGTCTAAAAGAAGGTTAGCCAAATCACCTCAATAGCCGATATTGCACCTGAACACTTTTAACCGGAGAATTCTACTCAATTTTCAACTTCAAATTAATCTCCCTCTGTCAAGAATGTAGCATAAACCCTATAAGGTGTCCAACAATACCCATATTACAAGGATTCGGAACCACGGGTAAAATAGCCCAAAAACTAATTAATGTTTGAAAAGGGTAAACTTGAAAATTGATTTTAAAATCAGGTTCTCTGAAAAGAAAGGAGTTCATGACCGAAAAACTCACACAATTTGAGTAATAAATGAGTTAGAAATCACTACTTTTTCTCTAAGTTCGGGTTCTTGAAAAATAAAAAAAATTTAAAGTTAAAACCCAAGAATTAGAAGATGAAATCATAAAATAATTTATGTGATTAAAGGTTTTAGCTGAAAAATACTTACCCAAATGAAATTTCTCAATAAGCTCCTTCACTAATTGCCCCTCCAAGCTCTATGAACTCAAAAATGGTGAAAATGAAATTTTTCCTGAATCAACACTGTTCTGACACGATTTGGCCTTCACAATCGCGGGCCACTAACCCACGCGATCATGGAGATTAATGAAGCCTCACATCGCGATTGCGGACAAAGGGGTGTGTAACAACCCATCTTGAGATGAGAAGTCCCACATCGCAAAATACAAGAGAGATGTTGCATATATAAGTTAAGGACTGGTCTATATACTGTGAAACGCCTTTTGGGGTGAGCTCAAAGGGACAAACCCATGATGGGATAGGCCCAAGAGCGGACAATACTTCACAGTGTTGGGCCACGTCGTTACAAGTGGTATTAGAGCCACTCTTGTGTCAGCTTTGTCAATGTGGGGCTAGAGTTCAACTGAATTTAGGAAAATCTCGGTGAGACGGGGTAAACCTCAGTGCTGAGTCTAGGCGAATCTCATGAGGTGGGCAAATCTCAGCGAGGACGCTGAGTCCATAGAGGGGGTGTATGTAACAACTTATTTTGAGATGAGAAGTCCCATATCGCAAAATACAAGAGAGATGCTGGGTATATAAGTAAAGGGCTGGTCTATATACTGTGAGACGCCTTTTGGTGTGAGCCCAAATGGACAAATTCGTGATGGGTTAAGCCCAAGAGAGGAAAATACTTCATAATGTTGGGTCAGGTCGTTACAGGGTTGCCATCATAGACAGTGTATAGAAAGATAGGGCATTGGGATTATAGGGATCCTTTCGCAATCACAAAGAAAAAGGAGGGGATCACCCATCGCGATAGCAGAAGAGGAGGTGCGAACGCGATGAACAAAAGTACATGCACCAGATATCAGGTTTGAGGACATTCTCTAAGTTTTCGATCAGATCCTCAGGACTTGTTCGAGACCGTGCACATACAAACCACATATGCTGCCTCACTACTTCGATATTCTGGACTCAATAGAATCGTCAAAAATTTGATCTGAGGTCTCCTCGACCTAAAAATTGATTAGGCACTATGAAACTAGTTAAAAATTCAAAAAAATCATAATCCCCTCGGGACTTTCGAAAAATATGACGAAGCTACTTCTAGGCCTAAAAGAACCTCCTATAACCAATAAAATATTAGAAATTCAATCTGAGCCTCCGAACCCAAAATGATTACCCAAGTCAAACTTAAAAACAAACTTTCCAACTTAGGACCTCAATCTGATGAAACAACTCTGAATTCGAAAACAAGGATACTCCTAAACTAATTTCAACGTTCCAGAGCAGATGGAAATAATGGAATTCCATTCCGAGACTTGTAGCTCTAGTTGGTATCAAAAATTCATTTTTGAGCAACTTAAGCCTTTTAAAACTCAAAAACTCACTCATTTCTAAATATTTCAACAAATTTCCAATACCAACCATACAGACTCATCTAATATTGCTTGGGGCAACTAATGAAAGGGGTAAATTCATAATTTCCCAAATATTTCTAAATATGATTGTTAATGTCATTGAAAATAGTCTCTCTATTTCACAAAAATAGGAATAACGTCTACATATACATTGTCTTCCTTAGACCTCATTTCTACTAAATTATATAGATTCTTAGTAAGCATTGAACATAGAATTTGAATCCTTAATTTCAAGTTTTGACTTGAAATCAACATTTGCTTTTGAAATCTACACAAAACTTCATCACTTTCAAAACTCAAATTCTCCTTAAAAAGTAGTATTTCGAATTCCAAGTTGTCTTTTCAAATCTTTTATATATTAAACTCGACCCACAAAATTTATATCATATAAAACTATCCATGATCTTAAATTTTGTAAAAAAAAAAAAAGGGGGACAAATGCTTGACGTGAGAAGATATTACGTACCATGTGTGAGGATTGTATCAAGGACAAGACAGTTACCATTATTATGACTTAGTAGACCAATAGATATTTATAAAATATTTATTTATAAGGGAACATAGAGATATATGATTTATTCATATATAAGTGCCCTAAAACATTCTAATATTTTGTTTATTAATTATGATTATTCATTTGTTAGGATTGTGTAAGAGTTGGGAAATTAGTTTGATAGCTTTTACAAATTATGGGGATTTCATATTTATGTGAAAGCATTCTTGGAGATGAAATTTAGGAGATTCCTTACACTATCACAAAGATTAAGGATAATCATGATTTATAATAAATTACTTGTGAGAAATGAAATATTCAAATAAGTCGTTCGAAAGCTTAAGTTTTCCTCCGCGTATTGACCTCATGCATTAAATTTGGTTAATTTCATACAATCATGTCAACTATCTGGAAATGAGGTGCTTAGTATCACATTGGTTGTCTATACTTCAATGTCATTCTTAACTTGAGTTTATTTGTTAATTTGAAAAAAAAAAAGAATGTAAAAGACTCATATAGCCGGAACCAATTAGGTTTAGTTAAAGTGTTGTTGATCGTTTCTTGCTAACATAACTTTTGGGTTGAGCTTATAATCCATTTGTTGATTTGTGGATGTTTTTACGTTGCGTGTCTCCAATAATGTGATGTTATTTTAAATTTTTCAGGAGCAAGGATTGGAATTTCGAGAAATGAGGCATGGACACTACTCCAATAGGGGTATTGTCCGTCCTAATCCTCGACTTGTGCCTCAAGATTTTGTCAGGAACGACTCTCATCCTATGAATGTTGGGCTCACTAGGCAACATGTAATGCTCCTTTATCATCTTTAAAAGATTTCTAATTTTTTTTCTTAGAAATTGTTTAAGTCTTTTGTTGTATAGGATTATCATCTGCTCTACTTTTGTACTGTTTAACTTACTTTATCCAAGAAAAGAAGAACAATTAGGTTGTTAACATGGTTCTATAGTTTGAATGAAGTATAAGAAAAGAAGAAGAGAAATTAATTAGCTAGTTAAGATTATTCTATAGTTTGAATGAAGTATGCAAAATAGTTTTATAGTTTTTGTAAATTTGTTGTTTATGATTGTCATCTGTCAAATTTGGGGTTACCGTGTGATCGTCTCATTAATTTGTGGATATATATGTATATTGCATGCCTCCATTAACATGATGTTATTTTAAATCTTTCAGGAGAAGGAACCTGAATTTCGGGATGGACAGCATCCCCGTAGGAGCATTGTTCATCCTGAACCTCGGCTTATGCCTCGAGATTTTGTTAGGAACTACTCTCATCCTATGAATGCTGAAATCACAAGGCAACATGTAATGCAGGGCAAGCTTTCCAACGATCCAAGAATCACAATTGGATATTCGAACAATGAAAATCCATTTCAACCAGCACAGATGATAGGCCACAATCGCCCTATGTTGACCTCTAATGCATCTGGTTGTTTGCCACCTTACGGTCCTGACATCCCAGCTAGACCTTTGAGTATGCAGGGCATTTTTCGCCCTGTTCAATTGCAAGATACAAGTCCTCATAGTGTTATGGGGGATCCAAATTGGAAGCAGGCATCTCCAATACCATGGGTGCCACCAGTGGCACATCCTGCACCTAGTGTGTCACGTTTCGGGAGGATACCCTTGACGTGACCGACACGCGAAGACTATTGCTAGCCTCCGAGCGAACCACCTGGCCTCATCGTCACATCGTACTCAACAGCGGAAGAAATAACTCAAATAGATACAATATTATTAATGAAAAACTCACTCACAGTTTCAAAAGAACGCGGTTTGAAATTTTACAATACTTTTTAAGAAATCACTCCCTCAACGTCTATGAAGCCTCTAATCAATGATCCAGACAGTGTCATGACAGGCCACAGGCACCTCAAATGAAAATAGTACTCAATAAAAGACAGAAGATAAAAAGGGCTTCTCCGGAATGTAAGGAGAGCTCACCAACTCTGAGGTGTATGATCCGAATCTCAACGGTGCGCGGGCTGAAGTCCTCTATCTCCAGTATTTGCATCATGAAATGATGCAGCGCCAAAGGCGTGAGTACGTGGAATGTAAGGTAAGTCTAACGGCTCAAATACAATAATAATACTAATAATATTGATAAGCTCAAAAATACTCACCTCGACTCCTCAACTCATGCTCAGCTCAGTATATAACAGTTTAGAACATTTCATACATTCAAACATTTTATATACATACACACACATATATAGTGAAAGTAAACTCAAGTTTGTAAATCTTATGTTCAATCAAAGTTGCTTAGGAGTTTCTCTTAATCGATATACCTCCCACCACCATAAGTTAGGTGATGTACAATGAATCGGCATTGTTGTCATACCCGTCCTATACATGCCACGATATAGGACGATCAACTCTCTCTTGGATCCAGGATAAATGTCCACTTGCGGGACAAGTCATCAGAACGATGCTGTATGACTATCCTACGCTGGCAACATAGTTCTGGGGGTTCAAATAAAAGTGTACTAGTTCCCCGCTCGGTGTTCGATACTCCTCCGAAGACTTAAATATGCTCAAATCATTATGTTACTCAATCCTAAATACTCCATCAATCAACTCATCCTTAACCTCATAGAGTTATCTCAATTCGTCTCAAAGATCATCAATTCTTTCAATCACATACAAGTACTCAAATATAGTCAACTCAACAATCATGTAACTTAACATGCTCGACTCAATTCAAATGGTCATTTAGACTCTTTTAACCTTACTCATCATGTTATGTAAACAAGTTTATAATGTAACATGTTTTCATATTCAACGACTCAAATATTCTCAATTCGTCATATTAACCTCAAGTCAACTTCATATAAACTCATTTCGCATAGAACATAAATCTCAAGACATAATATAATTTCAAGTAGTAAAGTCCTCATGTAATAGCAAGAGAATGAATAAAACTTCCTCATCAACAACTTCTTTTAAATCTCTAACTCAAGTAAATAAAGTGTAACACCCCACCTGTTACAATACTAGTACTATGCAAATGCAACATGATATGGTTTGGTCAAATTAGCGCCCATTTTTAAAAGTGCTTGAATCTCCAATTAAAGGACGATATGTATGTCTAACTCTGTAGAGGGTCGAGTGTAAATAAGTTTTAAGTCGAATTGAGGAGATCACGGCCTTAAATGAAGTAAGAGAATTGAGGTGTTTGTAGGACTTAAGAAACTAGAAGGTGAGTGACCTACTTGCTTAACTTAAATTGGCTAGCTAAACGGAGACGAGGTTCGACGTCGAATTTGACCAAGTCCGATTATGAATAAAATCCGTGTTAAGGGTGTAAATTTAGACCATGCTTCACTATCGTAAATGGACTTTATTTTCAGCCCAAGAAGAATATAAAAAGGGCCCAAGTACACCACAACACACTTAACCATTTGGGCCCAAACCAAGTGAAGAGAAGTTTGGAAAATGGGCAGCCAAAGCCCATCAACTTTGAGACCCATTTAGGCCCAAGTGTGAGGGCCAAGCTGCTGCCTCACCAGCTTAATAATATGTAGTGTTAGGTGGTCAAGAGTTCAAAAGAAAGTCAGCCAAATTAGGCCTTTAAAAAGGGGTTACAAGCAGCAAATTTCATTCACTCTTAGACTTGAAAAATTTCAGCTTTCACAAAATTTTATTGTTCTTCTTTCTTGACATTGTGAAGCAGCTAAAGGAAGATTTTAAGGTTCTTAGGAGGCTCTCAACCTTGAAGGTAAAGGTAAGTGATTATAGTTGTGTGTTTAGTAAGGTTTCTTCATGAAAAACAAGAGACTATGTTGGTTATGTTTGTGCTGAAATTTTGGACAGCATGTGTCCTAAGGATTGTTGTGAGCTTTTCTTGTTGTTCAAGAGGCTTTTCTCGTCTTGGTTGGCTATATTATGAAGTTATACTTAAGTCTTTAACAAAGGTTGGTTTTATAGTAATGTAACCAGGCTTCTTCACCACTTTTACAGTCCACAAAAGTGAGTCCTTATATCATATCGCGATTGTGTTCTTAGTATGAACTTGTGGGATGTTGGATGGAAGGCTATTGCTTCACATCCTTAATGACTAATTTGTTACTATTCTGAGGATGGTTTAAGGATGTTTTAATGTATAAATGTGTTGAGAACAGTTTGGTTAAAGTTGGAACGGGTTTGGAATTGTCGACGTCAAAATGGGGCAAAGGGGTGTAACGTTATGCTGTCCATTTGTAGGTTGTGTAGAATTATTATGTGTTGTGCTTTCTGGGCTGTTATAAGACTGTTATGGCACTAAAACAGGCTGCACAAGATATGTATATGATAATGTGTATTAGAAAATACAATTAGGGATGGAAAGGTTGAAAGAATACGCTCAGGTTTATAAATACCCGTTTGCTGCCCGTATGTTGTTTTCTTGTGAGATTGGGCTGCTAAGATGTATCTATTGGCTGCTAATGCTAATTTTATCACCTAATATATTGTAGATAAATATTTGGAGGAAGGGAAGGTTATCTCGAGGTAATAGCGAGGCCATACAACGAGGTATGTAAGGCTACTTGATTTCGTATTGTTAGGCATGAAACATAGATCCTTCCTTGGCACATAAAGGCTATTACCAACTCTGACACAAGTATTAACTGTGTCTACACTCTTGCACATATTCATATGCTCCCATACATAGTCACCTTCAAATCTGCATACATGCTTGGATACCAAGTTACATGGGTTCTTGTTGCTAAATAAAGTTCACGAGTTGTTTCATCTCATACGCATTTCATTATTTATGTAACGTACTCCTTTCATTGTCATGTTGTCTTATATGATTATCTACATATCACATCTACAGTCCTACAGCTCCAACATTATGACCACCAAAAGAATCATCTCAAAGGTAATTGAAAGATAAAGTATATTATTTATTGATGGGTGGTAGCCCCAGGGGTGGAAGAATCACCTAGCCAGGGACAATCCTATCACGGTGGTAGTCCGAGGGGTTAAGGAAGAACCTAGCCAGGGACGATCCCGATACAGTTTTACCACTGATCAGTTGGTCATTTGTATTACATGCTGTGCATAGATTATACAGTAAAGGTAAAGTAACATAAAGAACATAAAGTACATGATCCCACAGGTATTACTAAAGGTGGTCTCTTATCCTACACCAGTGCATAGTTTCATTTGAGTTGTTACTTCATATACAGTATTTCCTACCTTACATATTTAGTACATTATCTTATATTGACGTCCCTTACGGGGGACCTACATTTCATGCTGCAAGTACAAGTGCTAGTAGATCACCCCGGTAGGAGTACAGGACATCCAGCTGCTGTTATCAAGCTCCAAGTTGCTTCGGAGCTTTATGTCTAGAGCTTATATATTTGCATTGTACAGTTAGTCAATGCGAGGCCTGTACCGACCTTTTATAAGTTACTTTTCCTTATCAAGAGGCTTTGTAGACTATGTAAATTAAAGTGTGGTCATGTCTCGTACTTTAAGCACCGTGGCCCCAACGGCCTAGCCATATGCATTTCCTTTTGGCTTGTTATCATTATTTATCTTCTTAAGGGCATGTCAAATGTAGAAATCCCTTATAATGTGTATAGGAAGAGAATAGATATAGGTTGGTTCTTCCGGGCCTTATTGGCAACGGGTGCCAGTCCACCCTAACGGGGCTTAGGGAGTGACAGAAGTGGTATCAGAGCGGGTCATCCTAGGGAGTCTACAAAGTCGTGTTTATGTAGAGTCTTGTTTATCAATGTGTTGTGTACCACAGTTATAAGCAGGAGTCTATGTGGCATTTAGGAGTATTTACTTTCCTTTCATTCTTTATATCGTGCCATAAAGCTAAGTATAATAGGTGGATTATGTCTAATTCCTAAATTATTTTGTACAGCAAGTATGCTGGAAACCAAACAAAACAAAGGTAAATGGAAGGGAGTAAAAGTGGTGGTTGGTATACCCAGTCAGGGGAGACAACGAAATGAGGTTCAAGAGGAGTCTCTGTCACAGACATCTCCAACTCCTCCAGCTCCTGATGAACCCGGAAGTAGTGAAATTCCCCTAGAACTACCTATTGATGCTACCGTGCAGGATCTGAGAAATGCAGTCCAATTATTGACTTATATAGTTGCTTGCCAAAGTCAAAGACAGGGAGGTCCAGTTATAGGTGCAGGTAGTATGAATAGGGCAGCTGGTACGAGGATATGTGATTTTCTTAATTTGGACCCTCCATCCTTCACTGGGTCAGATCCTAATGAAGATCCTCATGACTTTATTGACTAGATTCAGCGCACTTTAGATGTTATGCATGTGAGTGGTACAGAAGTTGTCGAGTCATCGACATATAGGTTGAAGGGTGTGGCTATGTTGTGGTATGAAGCTTGGAAGCAACCTAAGGGTATAGATGCACCTTCAACGCCTGGAAGGAGTTCAAAGAGGCATTTCTTGATCATTACTTGCCATTAGAGATCCGAGAGGCCCGTGCAGATCAGTTCTTGAACCTCTACCAAGGGAATATGAGCGTGAGGGAGTATAACCTTCAATTTAATTCTCTGTCCAGGTATGCTCTTAATGTAGTTGCTACTATGGCAGATAGAGTTCATCGATGTATGGATAGATTGGATACATATCTGGTCAGAGACTGCACCATTGCTTCCTTGAATAAAGATATGGACATAGCAAGGATGCAGGCTTTTGCACAGAAATTGGAGGATCAAAGGCAAAGGAGAAGGACACAAGAGTTAGAAAGGGCATAGTCCAAAAGGGCCAGATCTACAGGGTAGTTTACACCGTCCCAAGGTGAGTTTAGACCTCGGTTTTCTAATAGACCACCTAGGCCATCATCCTCCTACTCTGTAACCAGTGCTCCACCACAACCTCAGAGGTCTAGGAGAAATCAGTTTGGTCCAAGAGGTGAAGGACAAGGCGCCCGGACAGCGGGATATTCCGCAAGCCAGCCAATGACTCCTAGGCAACCTTGTAAATAGTGTGGAAGAAGTTATCCGGGCATATGTCGTGTTGGGACAGATGTTTGTTATTGGTGTGGTGCGCTAGGGTATATGATAAGAGATTGCCCGAGGAGGCGTATGGGTGATATAGCATAATCTACTGGGTCAACTGATGCACTATCATCGTCAGTTCCTCCATTAGGTAGGGGTCAATAAACACCTATGGGTCGTCATAAAGGTGTTAGAGGGGCAGCTAGCTCTAGCGGAGTCCAAAATCGCACTTATGCTCTGGGGAGTCGGCAAAATTGGAAGCTTTACCTGATGTGGTCATAGGTACATTGTCTTTCTTTTTACATAATGTATATGCATTAATTGACCCTGGTTCTGCACTATCATACATTACCCCACTAGTTGCTGGGAAGCTTAAGAGAACACTAAAATTATTGAACAAACTATTTGAAGTGTTCACACCAACCGGTGAATCTATTATGGCTAGAAGGATTTATTATGACTGTGTGGCAACTGTTTGTGATCGTTACACATTGGCTGGCCTTATTGAGCTAGAAATCGTGGAATTTGATGTTATAATGGGTATGAATTGGTTAGCTTCTTGCTATGCCACCATAGATTGCCGAACTAAGAAAGTGTACTTCCACTTTTCAAATGAGGCAGTTCTTGAATAGGAAGGCAATGTTGGGCACCAAAGGGGAAGTTTATATCTTATTTTAAGGCTAGAAAGATGATATCCAAGGGGTATATATGTCATTTAGTTAGAGTGACGGATATGGAGGTAAAATCACCAACTCTTCAATCAGTTCCAGTAATGAATGAATTTGTTGATGTGTTCCCTGAAGAACTCCCAGGCTTACCTCCAGAATGAGAAATAGATTTTGGTATTGACTTACTTCCCGGCACTCAACCCATTTCCATCCCTCCATATAGACTGGCCCCGTCAGAATTGCGTGAACTAAAAGAGCAGTTAAAAGACTTATTGGAGAAAGGTTTTATAAGACCTAGTGTGTCCCCTTGGGGTGCACCAATGTTATTTGTACGCAAAAAAGATGGAAGCTTGAGAATGTGTATTGATTATGGACAGTTGAATAAGGTGACAATTAAGAATAAATACCCTCTCCCCAGGATTGATGATTTCTTTGATCAGTTACAGGGTGCCAAATGTTTTTCAAAAATTGATTTGAGATCAGGTTATCACCAAATGAGGGTGAAGGAGAAAGATATACCTAAGACTGCTTTCAGAACACGTTATGGTCACTTTGAATTTCTTGTTACGTCATTTGGGCTAACGAATGCACCAACAATTTTTTATGGATTTGATGAACAGGGTATTTAAGCCATTCTTGGATATGTTCGTGATAGTTTCATAGATGACATTTT
>JAPFFP010030010.1:0-15724 GCA_026153255.1 Solanum medicagineum | reverse complement strand
AAAGCAAGTAAATGGTTTATTATAGAATGTATTATGCAAGCACTATTGATTTTTAACAATTGCGTAGTTGGCCTATTATTTTTTTTTAATAAAAAGAATAGAAAAGAGTTATATTAATCGCAACAGCTCTATGATTTTAAAAGTAATATCTTTAAAAAATATAATAAATTTTCAACATTAATTTAGATTAAAAAATTACAGAACAAATTTTTCACGATTCGGAGTTAGGGCCTAGATGTGACACGATGACTGGGGAACCCGAAGGGACCCCAAACAAGCTTCTTAGCATATCATTACACATCATTTGTCGCGGAAGCAGTTATATGACAACAATAGATAGAAAAAGAGAAAATACATGGCTAAGGGACATCTTTCACACCATAGAAACATAGAAAGTTGAGATCAGAGTATTAATACATCATAATCTTCCAATAACACCTCTAATACATAAATAGGAGCAGGAGACAAGACAACCTCTGGGCTCACCCTCATAGGCATAAGTGTTCAACATAGAAAGAGTCTATACATAACATGAAATAAAGAGAAATACATCCTCAGAGTTGAGGACTCACCTAGCTTGCTCCGAAAGTCGTACTAGCCACGTGGAGGAGGAAGATGATCAAGTGGGGCTCCAGTTCCTACAGGTAACATCATGTTGTCATAAGTACAAGATGCAATGCAACATGGGATAAGCAACATTATTGAAATGCATAAATAGACATTGAATGAACATAATAGCAATATTACATGCATGAATGATGCTTGAAGTAAAACATGCTTATATAAAATGTATTACATGTGTGGGAAGAGACCATCTTCATAGACCAAGCCACTTAGTACTTGGAATCCAAGGTAAACCACCCCTTGGAGGTGTTTGAGGGATCAACCCCTCAACTTGGTTAATGAGTTTACCACCTCCCATCAAGGTGTTTGAGGTACTAACACCTCAACTTGGTTAATGGGTCTACCACCTCCCATCAAGGTGTTTGAGGTACCAACCTCTCAACTTGGTTACTGGTCCACTTGCAACACTAAAGATACCTTTCATACAATAAAAACATATATACCTTCCTTTCATCATCATAAAGTCATTCAAGTTATAGGTTATGCAATGGATCATCAATAGCTCAAGAACCCTAAACCGGACATTTTAACAAACACTTGGTGTGTGTTTAATGCTAATGTAAAATCATGCAATTCAAGAGTGAAATCATACAAGAAAACTTGAAGTAAATCAATCCACCAACAATTGGTAATACCCTCATGCAATATACCTTGAAACCCTTCATCAAATCTCAAAATAGATCATAGATCCATAGCTCAAAACATACTTAAACAGTCATACTCTTACAAAACCCCAACATAGTTCATAGTTAAATCCATAATAAGAAGACCCATAAGTAAATAAACTTAGAAACATGTAACTTAGGTAAAAAGGAAGCTTGGGCACCATGGGTGGAAGGACCCAAATGGTTGAAACCCACATACCTTAACTTTGGAGGTTTTCTTGAAGAAGATTTGAATGGAGACTTGAAGCTTGAGTGAATTCCTTAAGATCCGGAATGAGTTTAGGACCCTTGATTTTGAGTGAAATATTTGCCTAAGTGTTTGAGAGAGTATTGAGGAATATCTTGTATGATATGGTATTGAAATATGACTAGGTATAGGTGTTTTTACGTATGGGAAGACTTAGGCCCAAGACCCAAAGGCCTTGGACCGAACTGGAAAAACTGGCAATAAAATAATATAGGTCTGCATCTGGTCTGCAATGCAGACCCAACTTAGAGGACATTTTCACACTATTCCGCGAAGGCTGCGCGTAACGGTACTAACACTGATCGATTTTGAAAATTGAATTTTTGGAAAAATGGAATTTTCATACGCTTGTTCTAAAATCAGGGTTAGGCCCATTTCCCACTCAATTTTTCCCCCCAATCAAGAATATGAAGTTGGATTTTCGATATCACTCATGGATATTGAGATATATGGAAATTATGATTATGGGCACTTTCGAGGCACATTTTAGTGCATTTTTTAGGGTCGTTTCAAAATTATGCAATTTTATCTATTAAAGTCATACTTAATATATTTACTAAAAGAATATATGATATACACAATTAAATAGTCATGCTTATGTGTTACATACTTTTTTTGAAAAGAATTAAACATGTTTGTTATTAATAATTGTGATAAAGGGTGAGATTGAATCTCATTTATTAAAATGTCAAAATGAACAAAAACTAACGGATACAACAAGCTAGACCCAATTCAAAATAACAAAAATAAGTAAAGAAAGAAAGGAAAGAAATAACAAAAACTATCAATAAATCTAGAAAACAAAATAATGAAAGTGGAAAATCTTAGATAAGCTTTGAAGCTTTTCTGTCGAGATGTTTTAGAATTGCACCATGACATCTTCTCTGTAGATTTCAACTTATTCAACTAGGAAATCTAAGAGGCATGTCACGATCCAGACCTAGGGCCTAGGAGTGACATGGCGAATGGGAACCCGAAAGTCCCGAAACAAGCCTCATAGCATCTATTCACACATCATCGGCTCAGAAGCGGATGCAAATAGTAAATACATAGTCCTAAGGGATGGGAAAGTAGGACTCGTGCTATGGGGATGTCATAGGGATATGGATTAACATGGATTCACATAGTACATAGCATACTAGAACTAAGGGGCAAGAAAGTATGACTCACTCTATGGGGCAATACGGGACTTGGATTTTCCATAGTATAACATAAATCCATAACATAAGCTCATAATCAACATAATGGCATAGCCATATACAAAGCATAATCCACCAAATACATTACTTAGCACATAAACTTAAAGAGGTTTACAAGATGTCTAACAATACCTCTAATCATTAAGACAGGGGCCAAGACATACCCCAGGCTCACCCTCAAAGTAAGTAAAATAGGTAAAATACCATAGGTAGAGGATATGGTGGTTTGTCCTTAGAAAATAGGACTCACCACAATAAGAAAAACTTGAGATCCAAGCTAAACGTCATACGGTGGATGAACGTAGTCCTCGGTTCCCACATGGTGAGATAATGTAGGCAAAAGTATGTGTTAGTACCTTTGAATATTCTAAGTATAAAGGATGCTATGCATATGACTTACCAACCTGCAATCAATGTTAAATGACAAGGGCATATAATATAGAGAGAATCATATAACAAGAGAGTAGTATATCAATACGCCATGATGAACATGATGCATGAATGAGAAAATAGTTCATATATATTAGGGATGGGACCATAACCGACATGAGAACAAGTGAGCTATGCCTTGGAAACCTGTTGTCTTCCCCATAACAGATAAGAGGTGACCTACTTGCCAAAGGTAGATCCTTATCATACGGTGGATGAACATAGTCCTCGGTTCCTACATGGTGAGTCCAAGCTAAATGTCATACAGTGAATGAACGTAGTCCTCGGTTCCCACATGGTGAGATAATGTAGGCAAAAGTATGCGTTAGTACCTTTGAATGTGCTAAGTATAAAGGATGCTATGCATATGACTTACCAAACAACAATCAATGTTAAATGACAAGGGCGCATAATATAGAAAGAATCATATAACAAGAGAGTAGTATATCAAGATGCCATGATGAACATGATGCATGAATGCGAAAATAGTTCACATATATTGAGGATGGGATCATAACCGACATGAGACCAAGTGAGCTATACCTTGGAATCCTGTTGTCTTCCCCGTAACGGGTAAGAGGTGATTTACTTGCCAAAGGTAGATCCTTATCATACTTTCCCCTTAGGGCAGAAACATATCCCTATGTTAGGCACATAGTTCGAGGAAATGAGTATGGAATTTGGGGATACTCCACGCCGACATCCAATCCATTTGTACTAGATCGTCATTCCACTAGAATACATATACATACATGCTTGTAAAAGAGACATACGACTTTCAAATCGTTATATCCATTCTTAGGCTTAAATGCCAAATCTCATTCTTCGTAATCATGCATAATAGGCTAAAAAGCCAACATACTCTTCATGACATACTTTTCATGCATAAGGATAGCTCCTTAGAGCACCCTCTTGAGAAATGAGTATGGGCCCTTGGGGATAGCCTACTCCGACTCAAACCTCAATAGATACTCCCTTAAACATAGTGGTATAAACACCTATAATTTGCTCAATGAGCCATAATCTTAGGCATATATGTGATCACATTCTTTTGATAACCAATATCGTATCAAAATCATATCATAAAACATAATCGGGCTTAACCCGCTTCATAATTTCCATGAAATCTCATGTACATGAATGCATATGCCATGAATGTGATGAGAAAGACATGGGTAACATAGACTCAAACTTAATTCAATAATAAATTAAAACATTGAAGTAAAATCATAAATAAAATTCATATTTAAAACATAATATGGAATACCCATGCATAAAACAAGTTTAGAGGGACATGCATATTCATAACTTCATAAATGCAATGTAAACCCTCATAATATAACTTAAATCAACTTAAAATCAGTAGATAAATATAACCTAAACATTACTTCAATTTAAGGAATCACAATATTTAAAACTCCAATTTAAAGTAAGCTAAGAATTCATGAAAGTTACTTGAGAATAGTTTGGGCTCCTTGATTGAAAGGAATCAAGGATCAAACCGTCATACCTTGACCAATGAAGAAGTTTTCAAGAGTAATTTAAAGGAGGTAAAGCTTTCCTTGAATCCCCAAGTCTTCAATCCACAAGAGTTTCTTGAGAAAGGTTTAAGCGTGTCTTGAGAGGAAATTTCAAATGTGAAGCATGAAATTGAATATTAGCAATGGGGTTTTAGGTCATTTGGAAGTCTTTAGATAGCTCAGGAAACCCCAAAAAACCCTTAGGATAAATCGTATTTACGAAAAAGCCATTAATGAAACGAGTTAAAAAATTGCACGTCATCACTTCATTGGAGGGTTCACGACCTGTGTGCCATTACACACGGTCCATATACTCGTCAGTGAGACAACACTTAGAATAAAAAATTTCATTTGACGAAGGGTAACCCATACTTAGAAAATTTTGCAAAAGTCATCTATATGGTCCGTGTGACTGCCCGTGAGACCATGCTTGGAAATTTTCACAAACAAATAATCTACGTGAGGTTATACTGGAGGCCTCACTGACCGTGTGAAGTCACACGAGTTATATAGGTGGCCGTGAGACCACACTTAGAAAAATTTTCAGCAAATTTCTTCAAGAGAAGGGTGCTTCCAATGAAGGTCATACGTACCGTATGAAGCTTCACAGGCCGTACAAGTGTCTGTATAAAGGTACCACGTTACAAGACGTGATTCCACACTTCGAATATAATTTTGGGAAGAAATTTCATGATACCCCACCCCCACGGTTCGTGAGATGCCACACAGCCCGTATGGGTGCTCGTGTGGCTTGCCTTGGAAAATTGGAGGTAACACAACACAGGAGGGCTTTACAGAATCCGACATAACTTCTTCATCCGAACTCTAAATGAGGTCAAACCAGATGCGTTGGAAAGGTAATTCAAAGAGCTTCAATTTGGTAAGTTGTAGGACACCCAGTTCATTTTTATTAAGAGATATAACTATTTAAAGTTGACCCTTCTATAGGTTCTTGTGAGAAGCTTAGCCAATACAATGCCTTTGAACTTGGCTTGATGTAGGAAACCCATGATGACCCTAAAACCAATAAATGAGCTTGTATTGAAGGATTGCAAGAGAACTTAGCTTTAGTTTGAAGGGTCCATTCCAATCTCACAACTTGCGGGCTATTACATCGAGTCATTACATCATCTCCCCCTTGGCAACATTCGTCCTCAAATGTGCAAGAACAAGGCTTGACTTAGCACATGAAACTTTTAAATCACAAGATATAATGCATTACTTATTACTTGAAAATCAGAATTCATTACAACTCATATCAAAACATCATAAGAATCATTTTCATGCACATATATGCATGTCATGAAACTCACAAGTGGAAGAAGTAGAATCACTTTAAGAAAGGCAGAACCTAATACCTTAAGCTTGAGTAGATTGGAAAAGATATAGGTATCGTTTCATCACGTCCATCTCTTCCTCCCATGTAGCACTCTCCACATGTTGATTCCTCCAAAGCACTATAACTGAAGCCACATCTTTTTTATGAAGACGTTTTACTTGCCTATCCAAAATCTTGACCGGAACATCCTCATAAGACAACTTCTCCTCAACCTCAACACCTTCCAGAAGCACAATTGTACTAGGATTACCAATCAATTTTCTCCATATGGATACGTGAAAGACCGGGTGAATGGAACTTAAATCCACCGGCAACTCCAAACTATAAGCCACATTCCCAATTTGCTCAACAATCTCATAAGGGCCTACATACCGGGGACTTAACTTGCCCTTCTTGACAAAACACATCACTCCATCATAGGTGACGCCTTCACAAACATCCAATCCCTAATGTGGAAGTCAAGATTCCTCCTCCTAACATCCGAATAGGATTTTTGGCGATTTTGGGCCATCTTGAACTGCTCCCTGATCAACTTCACCTTCTCTATAGCCTCCAACACTAAATCCGGGCCAATCAAGGCCATCTCCCCCAATTCAAACCACCCCACTAGTGACCTACACCTTCTCCCATACAAGGCTTCAAATGGTGTCGTACCAATACTAGCACAAAAGCTATTATTATAAGTAAACTGAATGAGTGGAAGATGGTCATCCCAATTACCCTTGAATTCCAAAACACAAGCTCTCAATATATCCTCTAATGTTTGTATTGTCTTCTCGACTTGCCCATCGGTTTGAGGATGAAAGGCGGTGCGCAACTTAACCTTAGTACCAAGCCCTTTTTGAAACAACCTCCAAAAGTAAGAAGTAAATTTGGTACCACGATCCGATATGATAGATGTAGGCATACCATGCAACCTCACCTACTCACGGATGTACAACCTTACATTATTTTTGGCACCCAAAGTAGACTTGACTGGTAGGAAATGAGCCGACTTAGTCATCTGATCAACGATAACCCAAATAGAGTCATATTGTCTTTGGATCCGAGGCAAACCAACCACAAAGTCCATATTCATATCTTCCCACTTCCAAGTGGGAATCTCAATGTCTTGAGCCAACCCATCAGGCCTTTGGTGCTCTACCTTCACTTGTTGACAATTTGGGCATTCAGATACAAACTTGGCTATGTCCTTCTTCATACCATGCTACCAATACACCTCCTTCAAATCCCGATACATCTTAGTAGATCCCGGGTGAATAGAATAATGAGAGTTATGGGCCTCACTTATGATTACCTTCCTAAGATCATCCACATCCAAAACACATAGCCGATCTTGATACCGAAGTACACTATCTCCCCCTTGGAAGAAAACCTCTATATTTTTTTGGACAACTAATTTCTTCAACTCAACCAATGACGGATCTAGATCTTTCTTAGCTTTTACATTAACAACCACCGAAGATTCATCCCCATTTTGAACATGAATACCACCATCATTAGAATCGGCCAACCTAACACCCAATCTAGCCAAACGATGAATATCCCTTGCCAGCTCCTTCTTCTCTTACTCAACATGAGCCACACTTCTCATAGATAGCCTACTAAAAGCATCGGCTACAACATTGGCCTTGTCGGGGTGATATTGATCACTCATATCGTAGTCCTTTAGGAGTTCCAACGATCTCCTTTGTGTCAAGTTAAGATCCCTTTGAGTGAACACATATTGCAAACTTTTGTGATCGGTGAAAACATCAACATGCACCCTATACAAATAATGCCTCCAAATTTTTAAAGAAAATACCACTGCCGCTAACTGAAGGTCATGAGTTGGATAATTACGCTCATGCACCTTCAATTGCCTTGATGTATAAGATATCACCTTACCATGTTGCATAAGTACAGAAATAAATCCAATCCGAGAAGCATCACAATATATCACAAACCCATCCAAGCCATTTGGTAAAGTCAAAACAAGAGCCGATGTAAGCCGATCCTTCAAAGTTTGAAAACTCATTTTGCATTCATCCGGCCACAGAAACTTAACCTTTTTGTCAATTTAGTTAACGGAGAAGAAATAGATGAGAACCCTTCAACGAACCTTCTATAATAGCCAGCTAACCCCAGAAAACATCGAATATCCAAAGGACTCAATGGTCTAGGCCAATTCTTCATGGCCTCGGTCTTCTTCAGGTCAACCTTAATAAAATCATCAGACACCACATGATCATGAAAAGCCACATCACCTAACCAAAACTCACATTTGCTAAACTTGGCATACAACGTCTTCTCTTTCAAGGTTTAAAGCACCAACCTCAAATGATCCATATGCTCCCACTTACTCCTGGAATAAATGAGGATATCATCAATGAAGACAACCTCAAAACTATCAAGGAATGGCTTAAACATCCGATTCATCAGGTCTATAAACACAGTCGAGGCATTGGTTAGGCCGAACGACATCACCACAAATTCAAAGTGCCCATACCTCGTTCGAAAAGCCATCTTGGAAATATCATATTTCCTAACTTACAACTGACGATAACCAGAACGGAGGTCAATCTTCGAGAAGTGAGTAGCCCCTTGGAGTTGATCAAACAAATCATCAATTCTAGGCAACCGATACTTATTTTCGATGGTAAACTTATTCAATTGCCTATAATCAATGTACATCCGAAGAGATCTATCTTTCTTTCTTACAAATAATTCCGGAGCACCCCATGGAGATATACTTGCCTTAATAAAACCCTTCTCTAAAAAATCTTTCAACTGATCCTTCAACTCTTTCAACTCAGTCGGTGCCATGCAGTAGGGAGGAATAAAGATAGGTCGAGCATCCAGGAGAAGATCTATGCCAACGTCTACCTCCCTTTCAGGAGGCATACCAAGAAACTCTTCAGGACAAAATCTAAAAACTCATTTACCACCAAAACTGACTCAAGAGTAGACGATTTGGACTCCACATCCCTGACCCTCACAATACGATAAATGCATCCCTTGGAAATCATGTTTCGGGCCTTGAGGTAGAAATAAACTGACCCTTAAGAGCGGAGTCACTACCCTTCCATTTAAGAACGGGCTCACCTGGAGGTTGGAACTTGACCTTTAGGGTTTTACAATCTGTAGAGGCATATGACGCATGCAACTAATCCATACCAAGAATCACATCAAAATCAAACATCTCAAGTTCCACAAGATCACACGGGAAGATCTTATGCAACACAGAAATAGGACAACCACGATAGACCCTATATGCAGCAACAGATTCACCCACGGGAGTATAGACTGAGAAAGGGCCCCTCAAAATTTCGGGACTCAAACAAAACTTAATAGCCAACCAAGGAGTCACAAAAGACAAATTTGCACAAGCGTCAAGCAAAGCATAAGCATTAAAATCAAAGACTTTTAACGTACCAGTCACAACATCTAGAGCCTCCTCAACCTCCTGACGGGCATGAAGAGCATAAAACCTGTTGTTTGTACCGCAGCACCTTGAGGATCTCTAGGTTGGCTTTGAGCTCCTTGATTCACTTGACCCTTCTTTGGTGCCTTTGGGCACTCAAGATGCTTGTGTCCCATTTCCCCATAACAAAAGCAAGCACTTGAACCCCAAGTACCTTCTGCGGTGAGTTTTCCCACATTTGTCACATTGTGAAGGCAATGGCCCATCACTAACCGGTTCCCTAGGAGGAGGCACTCTAGCATTAGAAACTCGAGCATTAGAACCTTGGCCCTATTGGAAGCAACCAAAACCATCACCCGAGAGCTAGAGAATCCACCATCATTACAGGCCCTTTTAAGACCATGCACTCTCTTCTCCTCGAGTTTCTCCCCTTCAATCTGTTCAGCATATACCATAAGTCTAGATATATCCATATCTCGTATGAGCATGGCCGTACGACATTCTTTCACAAGCAAGTTAGAGATACCAGAAATAAACTTGTGCATTCTTGCACGAGGATGAGCCACAAGTGTCGGAGCATACTTGGAGAGCTTAGTGAACTTGAGGGAATAGTCTCTCACACTCATATCCCCTTGCTTAAGGTTAATAAACTTGGTCATCTTGGCTTTCCTAAGCTCAAGTGGGAAAAAATGATCCAGAAAGGCAAACTTGAACTCCTCCCAATTAACAACATTAACACAAACTCTCTCCATAGATCACTGAGTGTACCACACCTGGGCAACATACTTTAACAGGTAAGCAGCCATTTCAACTTTCTCCTTAGAAATGACACCTGTAACATTCAACACCTTGTTGAGCTCATCAATGAACTCCTGAGCATCCTCATTAGCCTTTGACCCATAAAACTCAGGAGGATTCGTCCGGGTGAAATCCATCATCATAGAAGCTGGAATGGGATCCCGTAGAAGATTAGCCTGTCTAGTCTTAATTGTCACCACCTGGGCAAGCATAGCAAAGTTCATATCGAATTCACCATTAGAGATAGGCTCATCCATAGACCCTTGAGGTGGTTGACTTTCATTAGCCGGGGCTGGTCTGGGAGATCTTCCTCGAGGCATCTTCTTTAATGGAGTAAGGACACCATCAAGATAAGGAAACCAAACATACGATCCATTGCACAACATAAGGTTTGAAGAAGTAAAACAATTCCTAGAACGTTGTCATAGCGTCCCACTCATAGGCATGGTGCACTTATCACCCATGAATAGGACTCTACTTGACACGACATGCTGGACTCCGAGGATCATTTACAAACCTAGTGATCTGATACCAAGCTTGTCACAACTTGGACCTAGGGCCTAGGAGTGACAAGGCGAATAGGAACCCGAAGGTCCCCAAACAAGCCTCATAGCATCCACTCACACATCATCGGTTCGGAAGCATATGTAAATAATAAACACATAGTTCTAAGGGATGGAAAGTAGGACTGAGGCTATGGGGATGTCATAGGGACAGAGATTAACACTGATTTATATAGAAAATAGCACACAAGAACTAAGGGGCGGATAAGTATGACTCACTCTATGGGGGTTATACGGGACATGTGATTTTCCATAGTATAACATAAATCAATAACATAAGATCATAATGGCACAACCATGTATAAAGCATAATCCATCAAATACATCATTTAGCACATAAACATAAAAAGGTTTACAAGATGTCCAATAATGCCTCTGATCATTAGGATGGGGGCCAAGACATACTCCGGGCTCACCTTTGAAGTAAGTAAAATAGGTAAAATACCATAGGTAGAGGATATGGTGGTTCGTCCTTGGAAAAATAGGACTCACTAGAATAATAAAAACTTGAGATCCAAGATAAACGTTGTACAGTAGATGAACGTAGTCCTCGGTCCCTACATGGTGAGATTATATAGGCAAAAGTATGCAATAGTATGCTTGAATGTACTAAGTATAAGGGAGGCTATGCATATGACTTACCAACCTGTAATTAATGTTAGATGACAATGGCACATAATATATAAAGAATCATATAACAAGATAGTAGCTTATCAATATGCCATGATGAGCATAATGCATGAATGCAAAAATACTTCATATATATTGAGTATGAGATCGTAACCGACATGAGACCAAGTGATCTATGCCTTGGAACACTGTTGTCTTCCTCACAATGGATAAGAGGTGACCTACTTGCCAAAGGTAGATCCTTATCATAGTTTCCCCTTGGGCCATAAATACATCCCTATGTTAGGGACATAGTTCGATGAAATGAGTATGGACCCTTGGAGATAGTCTACACCGACTTCCAATCCATCGCTACTAGGTCGTCATCTCACTAGAATACATATATATACATTCTTGTAAAGGAGACATACGACTTTCAAATTGTTATATGCATTCTTAGGCTTAAAGGTCAAATCACATTCTTCATAATAATGCATAATAGGCTAACAGCCAAAACACTCTTCATGACATACTTTTCATGCATAAGGATAGCCCCTTTAAGCACCTTTTTGAGAGATAAGTATGGACCCTTGGGGATAGCCCACTCCAGCTCAAACCTCAATCGATGCTCCCTTAAACATAGTGGTGTAAACTCCCATAATTTGTTCAATGAGCCATACTCTTAGACATATATGTCATCACATTTTTGTCATAACTAATATCGTATCAAAATTATATCATAAGACATAATCGGGCTTAACCCGCTTCATAATTTCCATGAAATCTCATGTATATGAATGCATAGGCCATGAATGTGATGAGAAAGGAATGGATAACATAGAATCAAACTTAATTACATACATTATAAGATTCAAGTAAAATCATAAATAAAAGTCATATCAAAAACATAATGTGGAATACCCATGCATGAAACAAGTTTAGAGGGACATGCATATTCATAACCTCATAAATGCAATGTAAACCCTCATAATATAGTTTAAATCAACTTAAAATCAGTAGATAAATATAACCCAAACCATTACTTCAATTTATGGAATCACAATATTTAAAACCCCAATTTAAAGAAAGGTAAGAGTTCATGAAAGTTACTTGAAAATAGTTTGATACTCCTTGATTAAAGGAATCAAGGATCAAACCCTCATACCTTGACCAATGAAGAAGTTTTCAAGAGGAATTTGAAGGAGGAAGAGGTTTCCTTGAATCCCCAAGTCTTCAATCCATAAGAGTTTTCTTAAGGGAGCTTTAAGAGTGTCTTGAAAGGAAATTTCAAATGTGAAGAATGAAATCGAATATTAGGAATAGGGTTTTAGTTCATCTGGAGGTCTTTAGATAACTCTAGAAACTCCAAAAGACCCCTAGGATAAATCATATTTATAAAAATGCCATTAATGATGCACATCGTCACTTCATTTGAGGTTCATGGCCTATGTGCCATTACACAGTCTGTATACCCGTGCGTGAGACAAACACTTAGAAAAAATTTCACTTGAAGAAGGGTAAGCCATACTTAGAATCATTTTACAAAAGGCATCTATACGGGGGGCTTCACGGACTATGTGAGGTCACACGGTCTATGTGACTGCCCGTGAGACCATGCTTAGAAATTTTCACAAGAAAATAATCTAAATGAGGTTAAATTGTTGGCCTCACTGATTGTGTGAAGTCATATGGACCGTATAGGTGCCTGTGAGACTACGAAAAATTTCAACAAATTTCTTCAAGACAAGGGTGCTTCAAATGAAGGTCATACAGATTTTGTGAAGCTTCACGGGCTGTACAAGCGTTCGTATGAAGGTACCAAGTTACAAGACATAATTCCACACTTAGAATATAATTTTGGGAAGAAATTTCATGATGCCCCACCCCCACAGTTCATGAGATGCTGCATGGACCATATGGGTGCCTGTGTTGCTTGCCTTGGAAAAATGGAGGCAACACAGAACAGGAGGGCTTTACAAAAATGGACGCGACTTCTTCATCCGAACTCTAAATGAGGTGAAACTGGATGCATAAGAAAGATAATTCAAAGAGCTTCAATTTGGTAGGTTGTAGGAAACCCAGTTCTTTTTGTGCTAAGAGATATAACCATTTAAAGTTTACCCTTTTATTGGTTCTTATGAGAAGCTTAGCTAATGGAATTACTTTGAACTTGGCTTGATGTAGGGGACCATGATGAACCTAAAACATATTAATGAGCTTGTATTGTAGGCTTGCAAGAGAACTTAGCTTGATTTTGAAGGTTCCGCTCCAACCTCACAACTTGCGGGGTATTACACCGGGTCATTACATGGCATAACGCCTAGACGATATAGGTAATCTTTATATATCTAGATTTGTAAAATCAATAACTTTTATTGGTATTAGACATGTTGAAGTCTACTGATTTGAGTGAGATTATTCTTGAGGAGCTTAATGTTGCTCTAGTTCCATCCTAAGATACCCAAAATATTCATAAGATAACAGGTTCTAAACAATGTTTTCTTCAAATTTCAAGCACAAAAGCTGCTCAAGAGATCACATCAAATAGGTATTATCCTCATTCTAGAGATCTAAATTGTGCAAAGGTTTGCTTAGATGCCCTTACTTAGAAAGATCTCTAGTATCTGTCTCTCTCCCCACCCAAAAAAATGAACCTCATATACCACCTTCGGAAAGAAAATAGTTAGAAATCTTATTAAGTAGGTTTACCTTTTGTTAAAATTTATATATCTGCAAAAATTTGTAGCTTTTTGGATCTGCTAAAGTGATTGTTGATGTTAATGTTTATTGACTCGATCTTCTTTGTCAAGCCCCGGGAGGTACCCTAGACGTAACCGCCACTCAGAAACTATTTCTAGTCCCCAAGCGAACCAGTTGGCTTCATCACATTCATTCAATCAACAATCTTTACTAATCAGCAAAAGTCAAAAGAATATAAATGGGCACATCTCTAATATAGTCTCAAAATAATAGTATAAATGAAAGGCTAGTAGAAAGAATTAGCTCACAAATCTTAACAATCAACATCCAACTGTAGTTTATGAAGCCTCTATCACTATCTCATGGTGCCAATGATAGACCCATGGGTGCCTCAATCAAAATAAAGCTAAGCAGTTCTAACTCTACAGCAAGATGAAAATAAAGTGAATGAATACTCCGAAGAAGAGGAGGCTCACCAATCCGCTAAATGTTTAAAGATTCTCAACAATGCGCCTGCTGATGATCTCTATCCTGTGTATCTACATCATAAAATAATGCAATGCCAGAGTGGCATCAGTACATGGAATGTATGGTATGTAAAATAGCTGAATGAAATTGAAACAAGTAGAATAATGTAGAAACAATTATCAACTCAATATAGAAACCAGTCAACATGTGACATGTCTATTTAAAACAAGAATAAAGAATAGATAAATGACTCATCTAACCTCTCAACCTCATCAATCAATCCAGACTCATCTCAGATGAACTCATCTCAACTCATCTCATCTCGAATCATAGTACTCAGTTTAGGAACTTTCTGGGAGTTTCTCTTATATGCAATAATCACTTATGAGCCAGTGATTGTACAACAATCATGCTATGTTTCGACAGTCATTCCGTATATTTCAGGTAGAGAAAGAATCAAAACTAATATGGATCTGAACAACAAGCTGATCAAGTCCTGTTGTTTCAGGACAATAACGTGAGGACCAGTCCGACTCTGACGGGCTAAATCCATAGAATGAGAACTTGTCTGACCCTAACGAACTTGACCTTCGAGTGAGAACTTGTCCAACTCTAACGCACTTGGCCCTCAAGATAAGGACTTTTTCGACTCCAGCGGACTTAGTACACTCCTATGCTTGGTGACGTAGTTTGACAAGTGTGAGTTGGATTAACTCTTACTCTTTCGGTGCTTAATACTCCTTCCATGATTCAATGCTCATAAAACAATCCATCCAATCAAACTATCTCAATCAAATCATCTCAATCTCCCTCGTGGTGACACTATCTTTCAATCGATCTAATAGAGACTAATCATCTCATCAATCAACATCTCAATCGATAGCTCAAGGCTTAGAATAATCATTAGGGGGAAATTGAATAGACAGATCATTAGAGTTCAGTTGGGAAGACTCATGGACCATCAAGAACTATCAATCTATCACCATTCTCACATTCTTCATCACAGTTCACAATCGACATTCTCAATCAAGGCTTTAGACTCAGTCCCTATCTTCATTCATGCATGCTTTTAAAAGTTAATATCTAGGGTTTATAAGACCCTATTTACTCATCAAAGTGACCTAAACCGATCGTGTTTTGAGTTTAGGAGGGGTTGGGAA
>JAPFFP010029969.1:0-15729 GCA_026153255.1 Solanum medicagineum | reverse complement strand
GAGGTACAAATCCCATGTGACAAGCATAGTAAACGTATAGTACAGGTTGGTTCTCCCGGGCCTTATCGGCAATGGGTACCAGTCCACCCTAACGGGGCTTGGGGTGTGATACAAGGCTCATATCATAGATACATATCATGTCTAACAACACCTCTACTACATAGATAGGAGCGGGGGCCAAGGCAAGCAACTGGGCTTACCCTCGTAGTCAAAATAGGATATAAAAGAAGAGTATCTCAATGCATAATAAGATAGACATAGACTAGGGTCCCCGAAGTGGAGGACTCACCAACTAGCTTGAGTAGCACCGATCTAGCCACACGGAGGAGGAGGATGATCAACTTAGGCACCAGTTCCTACTTGGTGATATCATGTAGGCAAGAGTATGCATTAGTATGTTTGAATGTACTAAGTATGTAAGATGCAATGCAACAAGAGATAGGTATCATAATCAAAATGCATAACAATAGGCAATAGGCATAATATAACAATGTGGCATCAATGATCAATGCATAAGTGAAACATGCTTAAGTAACTCATGATCATATAGGATATCATATATGTAGAAGAGACTAAGCTAGAAATCCAAAGTACAAACCCCTTGGTAGGTTAGTGATGATATCACCTATCACCTTGGTGTGTGAGGTACAAACCCCTTATCAAGGTTAGTGATAATTGCACCTATCACCCTTGTGTGCGAGGTACAAATCCCTCATCATGGTTAGTGATAATTGCACTTATCACCTGGTGTGTGAGTTACAAACCCCTCATCTAGGTTAGTGGAAATCTCACCTACCACCCTGGTGTTTGAGATACTAACCCCTCAACTAGGTTATCCAGGCTCTTAGTCCCCCCCGATCGAACATGGTCTAATGCAACAATTTATATAGATTATATCATATGCATAAGCTTATTTTATCATCATAACATCAATCATATCATATCTCATGCTTTGGACCTTCAATTCATCAAGAAACCACATTTGGACATTTTATCAAACACTTGGCGAGTGTGTAATAAGGGTACATGACTATGCAATTTAGAGATGAAATGATGCAAGTAAATCCATTATAAAATCACCAATCAACACCTCGCAACATCCTCAAGCAATAGACATCAAAACTCCTTATCAAACCTTACATTAGATCTAAGATTTATAGCTCAAAACATATCAAAACAGTCACAACTTTACATAGCTCTAACATAGTTCATGGACATGTTCATACTAGTAGACCCATTAGTAAAATCAACTTTAAATCATGCAAATTGAGTAGAAAGGAGATTAGGGCACCGTGGGTGGAAGAACCCAATGGCTAAAACCTACATACCTTAGCTTTGGAGAAACTCTTACTGAAGATTGGAGATGGAGATTTGAAGCTTGAAGGAGAACCTTGAAATCTGGATGAGTGAGTCTTGAATCTTAAGAGAAATATAGGACTAAGGGTTTGAGTGAGTATTGGGAAATGTCTTCGGTGATATGACGGTGAAATAATGCTAAGTATAAGTTTTTTTATCATAGTGGAAGGCTTAGGCCCAAGACTTAAAAGTATTGGACCAAAAATTAAAAATTGGATAGGAAATACACTGGGGCGCGTCGTGCCCCAAACGCGGATCAACACTGTGTTCGCCAATCTTTAAAATTTCGAAATTCGCTATGGTTGCTCTAAAATCGGGGTTAAACCCCTTTCCCCCTAAGTTTGATCCCCTGAACAAGAATATGAAGTCGAATATTTGATATCACTCACGAATTTTGAGATATATGAAAATTACGATTTTGGCACTTTTTGGAGTCGTTTCAATATCTCCTCCCCTAATGTCAAAGAAACATATATGAGAGACATAGACATGACAACTTCAGTCCACATAAGGATACAAAAATGCACTTACACATCATTTCAAAAATTCCATCATAAATGTAAATCATCATGAACCCTTCAATATAAACATAAATGCATGCAAATGACTTAGGGCCTGACGCATAAGGCTTGGAATCATAAAAGGACTTGACGTGTTATCATAAGCTTGAATAGAAAGAAAGAGGTATGAATATTGCTCCTCTACGCCCATTCCGGCTCCCCGAGAGATACTATTGATTTGACGATTCTCCCAATGGGCCTTGACAAACACTACGCCCTCATCAATCAACTTCTCCACTGATCTATCCAACAACTCCACCGAGACCTCCTTCTAAGCTAACTTATCCTCCACCTCACCCACAACTTCAAAGAGTTCTAAAGCACTAGCGTCACCAACACATCCCCTCTACCTAGAAGTATGACAAACCGGATAAACCATACCCCTAACATAGGCAATTATCAAACTTAGGCAACCTTACTAACCTCCCTCTATACTCTATAAGGATTCACAATCCTCAACTCATTTGCCAACCTTAAGTACACCTAACCAACTTGGTATCATAACCACCATCTCCACTTTGGGAGACAACCTCCACTCTATCATCTTCTCAGCCAAAGCTTCCAACTCTAATAAGGCGGAATCAAGGCCTTGCCGAATCTAGACCTCTTAAATCAAGAAGATTTGGAACCATCAAGAATACTACACCACCATGCTCAACTTCCCTCAACTTAACTTCCAATTTAACCAACCGATGGACCTCACTAGTCTCCTCTTTGCCACGATAAAAAACACATGCTAGGTTACCTAGGGAACCGACCGAAAATTAGCCTTACCGGGGAAAAATAATGAACACTCATTCATAATCCTTAAGGAATTCTAACCACCTTCTTGCTATCCATAATGCACACCTATCATATTTAGCAAACAACCTCTCATCCTCCAAGACTTGCAACACTACCCCTAAATGATTCACAAGCTCTAAACAAATCAATACCTCATCACTGGAGACCACCACAAACATATCAAGGTAGGGTTTTGAGACCCTATTCATGAAACCGACAAACATCACCTGTACATAAGTCAAACAAACAACTCCATCAATACTAATAATGCTCACTCCTAGTCCGAAAAGACACTTAGTGATATCACCTACCCTCATCCTCTCTTGGGGATAAAACCCGACCTTAAATCAACCTTAAAGAAGTGCCTAACTCATTGTAGTTGACCCAATAGATCGACCATCCTTACCCATCATACTACAACCTTACGGGTCCTATAGTCGTCGAAAGCATGCTATGCAAATAGCAAAACCACTTCAAGACCTCCAACCTATCAAGCTAGGGTCAACCAAGATCACAATATAAGACTATATGCAACAAGAACATGAGGCAATCCTTATAGACCCCTACTAGCCACCATAGACTCATGCAACCATCCGGGACACACACATGAATCCTACTAGGGCATAGGAATAACACAAGAGATAGCAACTCCCGGACCTATCAACTCACCTTACCTAAAACGTCGGTCACAACATTAACCATACTTAGGGTCAACTAAGTCATAGGAGGAGCAATAGAAGAAAACCTACTCACAAGCTCCGATAATAGCCCGCTAAACCCAAGAAGCTCCTAATACCCAAGGAAGTCAAGGTCTAAGCTAATCTCTAGTCACCTTTGTCTTACTAGGGTCCACCTTAATACCATCACCCGACATCACACGACCTAGGATAACAACCTCTTACAACCAAAATCCCCATTTCACCTATTTAGCATCCAACCTTCTTCCTTAAACTTTGTAGTACTACCCTCAAAAGACTCACATGTACTACCTCATTAGGGAACACAAACCATCATATCATCACCAAAACTACCATAAGCCTATTAGAGTAGGGTTCTACTAAACATCTTAATCATGTAACTTATAGGCATAATCGGTGTACTAGTCAAACCAAAAGACACTACCCCATTTTCAAAATATTGAAAAGGGACATTCATGGCCTCATCTACCACTACCAATAATGCTATAAACAAAACAACTTAGGTTCAACACTTCCAATTCTCACAAGATGATAAATGCAACCCCTTAAAGATCAATTGTATCTTAAGACATAAAATGGACCTACCCCCTTGCTATCACTTGACCGCCACATCATAACTCTTCCACTCAAGGACAGGTTCATTAGGGAATCGGGATCTAATTCTGTAGGTCCTACCATCCACGAAGACACAACATGCAAACACCTATTCCATCCCTAGTATGACATCAAAATCCACCACACCAACTCCAACAAGCCACAAAGCAAAACCTAATGCAATACAAACTAGATCAATACCTATGTACTTTTTAGTAACAATATACTCAATAAAAGGATAAAAACCGAAGGTCCACACAGTAACTTTGGCACACAAAAAGCCCCACTAGCAACCAAAAAAAATAGAGAAGAAATAGTGGCACTCTTGGCCATCAATGCAAGTATATCAAAGCTAAAAACAAATTTCAACATACCGATAGCAACATCGGGTGCCTCATCCCATCCTAGAGCCTCTTGATCAACATCGCAACCTTTACTCTTGTATCGACAATGTGGACAATCCATGATTCTATGGCCTATCTCACCACACCCAAAGCATACACCCGTGTTCCTCCAATACGGGCCACCGTGGTCCATCCTACACATAGGGCACTTGGGATTAGTCGTCCCCCCATCACCTCCTTTCCTCTTATTGTGTTTACGAGTACACCTCTGTAGTGGACACTGCCTTTTATTTTTTAAAATATTTTTTGATGGGACTAAATAAACTCGTTTGAAATTTTTTTGGAAAAAATACACTATGGCGTGCTCAGTCCACATCACGAACTGGGTATTTCCAAGTTGAATTTTTTTTTATGTTGTGAGGGGCATTTCGGACAATTCTCAACCTCTTCTAAACTCAAAGCACGATCAAAACAGGTCATTTTCAGTGTAAAAAGGGTCTAAAATCCCATTCTAAGTCCTTTCTTAGTCTTGGAGAAAATTAGGTTTGAGAGCAGAGAAGAGAAGAATGTAAGATTGGAGAATTCAAGGGAATATTCTTGAAGATTTATCAATAAAGCTTCAGCCCAGGTATGTAATGCTAAACTAAAATCATGAGATCGTTCTCTCATGTGCCCCATAGATGGTCATAGAAGAGTTGAAAGTCTAATGACTCTGCATACATGATTCTTGATGGGTTTTCTTGAAAATTATATCAGTTACATGTATTTTCATATGTTGATGATCATCATAAACGTGTTTCCTTAAATTAAATACTTTTCATAAGATATTGTATAACCCTACATGATTATTTTTGAAAGCATACATGAATGAACTTAGGGATTGAATCCAGCGTCTTGATTTGAGGATGTCGATTGTGATTGTGATGTCAGAATGATGATGTATTGATAGAACTTGATATTTTTTTGAGTCTCCATAACTGAACTCCAATGATTTGTCTATTTGATTGTCCCCTAAAAGATTGTTCTAAGCCTTGAGTTATTGACTCAAATGTTGATTGATGAGATGATTAGAGTCTCTATGAGACTGATTGAATAATGAGCGCCTGCATGAGGCTGATTGAGATGATTTGAATGAGATAATTTGATTGGGATGGATTGTCTTATAATCATTGAGTCGTAGGAGGAGTATGGAGCACCGAAAGGGTAAGATTTAATCCAACTCGCACTCATCAAACTACGTAGCCAAGCGTAGGTGAGGATTAGGACCATTACACAATGTTGAGGTTCCGTCAGGATAGAAGTCCCTGAAACAATAGAGGACTTGTCGATTGTCATCTCCATTTTGGATTATCCATTATGGTTTCGATTTGTTCTCTACCTTAAAAGTACGAAATGGTTGTGGCAACGATGGTGGCTTACTGTACACTCACTGGCTGAAGTGATTGTTGTCGAATATGAGAAACTCCCAGAAAGTTCCCACATTGACTACTCTGAGTCGAGATTAACTGAGTTGAATTAAGTTCCATTGAGTTGAGTCTAATTTGATTGATGAGGCTTGATTGGTTAATGGGTCACTTGTCTACTCTCTATTTTTACTTTAGATAGACATTTGACATTCTACTTTGATGATTCTTCTGATATGATGACTATTCCTAATATTCTACTTGTTTCTGTTTCACTTAGCTATTTTACATACCGTAAGTTCCACGTACTGATGTCACTCGATGCTGCATTATTTTATGATGCAAATATAAGGATTAGAGATCATCAACAGGCGCATCATTGAGGATCTAGGACATTCAGCTGATTGGTGAGCCTTCCTACTTTGGAGGATTCATTATATTTATTTTATCTTGCTTTAGAGTTGGACTTGATTTACTTTATTTTGATTGAGGTAGTCATGGGTCTGTCATTTGCACCACTTATAATCACTACCCCCTTTTTTGTATTTCCTTAATTTATTTCCTTAATTGAATTTCGTAGGACGAAGTTCCTTAAAAACTTCTGCCTTCTTTAAAATATCCTGAACACGTTCTGTAGGTTGAGCCCCTTTTTCAAGGAAATATAAAAAGTAGGAACATTTAAATAAGTTTGATTCTTTATCGGATCATAAAAAACCTACTTTCTGAAGATCGTTTTCCTTCTCTTCGGGATCGAACATCAGTGATAGAGGCTTCATAGATTAGAGTAGCATGTTGATTGATAAAATTGTGAGTTATTCTTTCTACTAGCCCTTTATTATTATATTATTTTGAGAACTAGAAGAGACGTGCCCATTTACTTCCTTATGTTATCCGCTGATTAGTAGCGTTTATTGCTTGGAAAAATGTGATGATGTCAAGTGGTTCACTTAGGGACTAGCAATAGTCTCTGGGTGTCGGCCGCATCTAGGGTACCCTTCTGGGCATGATAATTTCACTCGCAAGTGTACTAAGACAAAAAAGGTAGCATTCCTAAATGCATCTCAAAGTGTTGTATACTTTTCAAGCACTTCTTTACCAACTAAATGTTATCCTATGTGTATTGTAGACTGAGGGATCCACTGACCACATGAGTCGAGATCAAGAAGTATTTGTGAAGTTTCGTCGAGTTACATCTGGACCTAGATGGATTTATGTGGGAAATAATACAAGATAGGAAGTCAAGGGAATGGGCATTTGCAGAATAGACTTGCGTGGTGGACAATCCTTGATGTTGCATGACGTTCTATATGCTTTAGAGATCCGACGAGACTTAGTATCTGTCTCAGTGCTTTTAAATGTTGGTTTTGATTTATTTTTTTAGTCGCCATGGTATAAGAATAATACTAGATAATGTCTTGTATGGGTTTAGACTATGTTATGATCATTTCATTGTTTTAGATTGTAATCTTTAAACTTATGACTATATGTTGACCATTGTATAAATGCATGAGTCTTTAAGTAATAATGATGTAGATGTTGTTACATGGCATACAAGATTAGGTGACATAGGGCAAGAACGAATGAATAGATTGGCAAAAGAAGGATATTTAGGTCCTTTACCCAAATTTGAATTACCAACTTGTGAACATTGTCTTGTTGAAAAGATTATGCAAAAACTATTTAGGAAAGCTAAGAGACTTGAGTTCCCACTTAAATTGATCTATTCTGACATTTATGGTCCAATGAATGTGAAGGCAGGGTTTGGTGTCACATATTTCATTACATTGATTGATGATTTCACGTGATTTGATTATGTCTATTTGATTTCTCATAAATCTGAAGCACTAGAGTGCTTTAAAAGATATATGAATGAATTTGAAAATCAATTAGATAAAGGAACTGAGAACCAACTAAGGGCTTGATTATCTGTCAAATCAATTTGAAGAATTATGTAATGAAAAGGGTATAATCAGATAGTTAACTACTCCTTACACACCCCAACAAAATGGTGTGACGGAAAGAAGGAATAGGACATTATTGGATATGGTAAGGTCAATGATGGATCAGAAAAATTTCCCTATCTCTTTTTGGGGAGATGCATTATTGACTGCGTCCTATATTTTGAATAAAGTGTCTTCTAAATCAGTAGTTTTCATTCCTTTTGAAGTTTGAATTGGTCATAAAATAAACCTAGATGATCTACAATCTTGGGGTGGTACTGCTTACATTAAAGATCGTTTGGGTGAGTTTGGTAAAAAGTCCAGAAGGAAAGAAATAATCTTCATAAGATACTCCAAACGCGCCAAAAGATAAGAGTTCATTGATGAATTAAAAGATGAAAGTGTGATTGAAATTGAATCATGAGATGTCAGATTTTTAGAAATTATTTTTTTAAAAAGGAGTGATATAATTGAAGGTGAGCCACTATATGAAATGTTGAATTTAGAAGATCAGATAATGTCATCAGATACATTTGATAAGGCAATTGATCAAGAGATAATTTCTAGTCCAAGTGGGAGTTTTGAATCCTAAATTCTTATAGAGGAATGTGAACTTCAACTATGTAAAAGTACAAGAAAAAAGATTACAATTAGATTGAGGATTATGTTTTCTTGGTATTTCCCATGGAGTTGGAAGAACCTAACTCTGTGATTGAGGCTTTATCGAGTCCTGAAAATGATAAATGGTTGAAAGCAATGGAAAAAGAATTAGAGTCCATAAAAATCAAGAAAGTCTGGGATCTAGTTGACCTACCACAAGGATGTAAAGCTATTGGGAACAAGTGGATTCTAAAGGTTAAACATAAATTAGATGGGTTAATAGAAAGACACAAAGCTCGACTGGTGGCTAATGATTTTACTAAAGAAGCTGGATAGATTATGAGGAAACCTTTTCATCAGTTGTAAAGTTTGTCTCTGTTAGACTACTTTTGTCTGTAGTTTCATGTTTAGATTTCGAATTACATCAAATGGATGTGAAGACTAATTTTCTCAATGGAGAATTTGACATGGAAATCTACATGGAACAACCTGTATGTTTCATTGTTAAAGACCAAGAAAAGAAAGTTTTGTAAATTAAAAAGATCAATTTATGGCCTAAAGCAATCTTCTAGGTAGTGGTACTTGATATTTCATAAAAAGGTGATTTCATTAGATTTCACCATGACTGATGAAGACCATTGCATTTATGTGAAAAGATCCAATGAAAAGTTTGTAATTCTTTCTCCTTTCGCGGATGATATACCATTAGCTGAAAATGATTTGGAGTATCTGAAAACTATCAAGTCATGATTTTTGAAGTCATTTGATATGAAAGATATGGGTGAAGCAGACTGCATTTTGGGTGTGAAGATCCAAAGAGATCGTTTTGAGAAATTGTTGAGTTTATCTCAAAAAATATACCTAAAGAAAATATTGGAATGTTTTCGAATGGATAGTTGCAAATCCATGGATACTCCAATACATAGAGGTGAATCTTAAGTCTTAAAATGTGTCCAAAGACTGATAAAGAGAAAGAACAAATGTCTTAAGTTCCATATTCTAGTGTTTTTGAAAGTAGGATGTACGCTATGATGACTCATTCAGATATGTGTTATGTCATAGGTCTAGTAAGAAGATATCAATCTAATCTCGAAATAGATTATTGGAAGACAGTGAAAAGAATGTTTCAATATCTAGAATGAACTGCAGACTATTCACTATGTGTAGTGGATCTAATTTATTTATATGAGGTGATACAGATGTTGATGATCATAATATTGACATTTGTTATATTCTTACTAAATAGTAGTACCATATTTTTGTGAAAAGAGTAAGAAATAACCTAGCACTTTTTAGCTTATGCATTTGCAGTAAATGAAGTTGTTTGGTTAAAGAGATTCTTTGAGCATTTGAGTATTGCAAAGAATCCAAGGGTTCCTATGACTTTATATTATGATAGTCAAGCGACTATTGCATATACAAAGTATCTAAGTATCGCTGCAAAACCAAACTCATTGATATCAAGTATAATTTTGTGAGTGACATACTACCAAGTGGAGCAATGAATTTACAATACATTCCTATTCCTGAAATGCTAGTTGATCCCTTTACAAAGGTGATATCTCGAAACTTATTTTAGAAGCATGTTAGGTCTCTAGACTTACATAGTATGTGATTTGTATTGTAAAATAACATTGTTATTATTATTATAACATGCTCATCAATATAAGATTATTGAATTTATATCTTAAAGACATGTGGTAATGTTTAAATATGTGTTGAACAAGTCACAAGATTGGCTCTCTGACACGACCAATCACCTTTTATGTTGGGGAAGGTTAAAAGATAAATATCACTGCATATTTAGACTTGTTTTGGAAACCAGACAAGAGTCTCTCTGAGAAAATGAGTTTGAAGATATTTGTAGAGAGAAACTCAGGTTAGACATCAAAAATGTCTAGACCAAGATCGGAATGATATTGGAGTGAGAAACTTGCGTCAGCATAAGGTGAGAACATCATAGCACATGCTTGATATCATGTATGTTATGCGACGGAGGGGTTAATAAGAGAATGATCCCTGCTTCTTCATTGTGTTAGACCTCGAAAAGTCAAAGTTGAACTTTTCAATTGAATACCCTTTGACCTTTTACTGTTTCTTGAAATTTCAATAAGTGTTGCTACTTTAGCATATTACTAATAGCTATGTATGATTCAGTAATATGGTACATGTTTGCAATGCATGTCTAGGAAAGCAGTTGATTCAAAACAAATAGATTCGGGTAGAAAGGAAGACTATAAAAAATTGAAATTAAATATGAAATTAAGTCACCTCTTAAAGAGGATGAGGGATGAGATGAATAACTACTAGAGTAGTTAAAGTCTGGGGTATTGTGAGTATTGACATCCTCATATTGAAAATAGATTTTTTTCATAGGTGATTAAATTCCTGTGTAAAGCTTATAAGACCTTGAAGGCATGTTTTTATGCTCATAGGTCATACGAACTATTTGTTGTATGAATTATGTTTGTTAAGTTGATGTAATATTAACCCAGGTCTTGTTTACCATGTGCGAAGTGAAAGATGTAAGATTTTTGGGATTTGTGGGTCGCCAATATGGATCGACCCAATCTAATCTTAACTCGACCTATGAATTTGGTTTTAATAATGAAGTAGTGCAGTTAAATGATTGTCACGCCCCGAGAGGGTACCCAAGACGTGGCTGGCACCTAGAGACTATTGCTAGTCCCCAAGCGAACCACTTGGCATCATCACGTCTATTCAATCATAAATTCTACATGTCAGCGGAAAATAAAAGAAGAGTAAATGGGCACATCTCATCATCTAGTCTCAAATAATGATATAAATGAAAAGCTAGTAGAAAGAACTAGCCCAGAATCTTAACAATCAACATTCGACTCTAGTCTATGAAACCTTTATCACTATTAGGTGGTGTCAGTGACAGATCCATGGACCTCAATCAAAATAAAGCTAGTAAATGTTTGACTCTAAAGCAAGATAAAAATAACACAATGAATCCTCCAAAGTAGGGGAGGCTCACCAATCAGCTAAACGTCTAAGGATCCTCAATGATGCGCCTATTGATGATCTCTATCTCGTGTATTTACATCATAAAATGATGCAGCGGTAGAGTGGCGTCAGTACATAGAATGTACAGTATATAAAATTGTTGAATGAAATCAATACAGGTAGAATAATATAGAAACAACAATCAACTCAATATAGAAACCAGTCAACATGTCAAATGTCTATCTAAAGCAAGAATAAAGAGTAGACAAATGACCCATCTAACCTCTCAACCTCATCAATCAAATCAGACTCATCTCAACTCATCTCATCTCATCTCGACTCAGAGTACTCAGTTTGGGAACAATCTGGGAGTTTCTCTTATCCAACAATAATCACTTAAGAGTTGGTGATTGTATAACAATCTCGCTGATGTTGCCACAACCATTTTGTACTTGCCAGATAGAGAACAAATCGAAACCATAAGGACAAGTACAAATGGAGACAGCAATCCACAAGTCCTCTATTGATTTCAGGGACTTCTAATGTTGAGGTTCCCGATGTGATGGTCCTAATCCTCATTTTCTCTTGGCTACGTAGTTTGACGAGTACGAGTTGGACTAACTCTTACTCTTTTGGTGCTCGATACTCCTCCCATGACTCAATGCTCATAAACCAATTCATCCAATCAAACCATCTCAATTAACTCATCTCAAATCAGTCTCGTAGAGGCTCTCATCATTCAATCGGTCTCATGGAGACTCCAATCATACTATCAATTCAACTCTCATTCATTAGCTCAAGGCTTAGAATAATCATTAGAGAACAATCGAATAGACAAATCATTAGAGTTCATTTGGGAAGACTCATGGTTATCAAATACTATCAACCTATCATCGTTCTCACATTCACATCACAATCACAATTCTCTATCAACATTCTTAATCAAGGCTCTAGACTCAATCCCTATCTTCATTGATGTATGCTTTCAAAATTATCATGTAGGATTATGCAATATCTCATGAAAAATATTCAATTCAAGAAAAATAAGCTTATGATGATCATCAACGTATGAAAATACATGTAAGTAATATAATTTTCAAGAAAATCTTCAAGAAACATTCAAGAATCATGTATGTAGACTCATTAAACCTTGAACTCCACTATGACCATCTATGGGACACATGAGAGAACAATCTCATGCTTTAAATTTAGCCTTATATACCTGGGATAAAGATTTTTCTAATCCACCATTAAGAATTCTCCTTAAGTTCTTCAATCTTGCCTTCCTCTTCTTCTCTCTCAAGCCCTAGTCTTTCAAGTGTTAGAAAAGGACTTAGAATGGGGTTTTAGACCCTATTTACTCATCAAATGACCTAAATTGATCGTGTTTTGAGTTTAGAAGGGGGGGGGGGGAATTGACTTGAAATGCCCCTCAATTTAAAAAGAAAAAGTTCATCTCGAAGTTGCCCAGTCCGCGCAGACATGTACAATTTCCTTCCGAAATTTCCCGTTGTAAATAAAAGAAAAAAAACAAGTGTTGATCCACGTCTCTGGTATGTCGCACCTTGGGCATGCACCGACACTGTTTTGTAATTAATTATGAAAAATTATTTTTCGACCCGATAGCTCTAAAATCCACACGAGACAATTTTCCACTCAATTTTTCATGCTAATCGCAAATCAGATCTCGAATTTTTCATTAGAGCTTGGGAAGACGCGTTATGCACATAATTCCATTCTAGGGGTATTTTGGTAATTTTATCAGGTATTACAATGATGACTATCCAACTTTATCCTTAAAGGGTAAGGATGTACAATTGTTGTCCACTAGGAAAGAGCTGTTGTAATTGCTTAAACCACTCTCTAATTTTAAGGGTGAGTATTTGACTCCTGTTGAAAGTGGGAGAGAGTGGAAGTGTGTGGAAGAAGTGGAAAGTTATCTGACTTCTGAAAACTACCGCGTCAGTGCAAAAATAAAATTGTGAGAAACTAGAAAAAGGATTTAGGATCCTTTATTTATCAATTCACCAAGTCACTTAGTTTGTGGATAACGATCCTTGTTCCTAGTGAAACATAACAAGATCTGGGGAAAAAATCGCTGATGGCGGCAACAAAGACTGCGACATCAAAAAAAAAAGGTACAACTGTTGTTCTTGACTGTTAATATTTCTTACAGCTCTTTCCTTTTGGTAAGAAATATATATAGCTTGGGGAAAAGTGACCACTAGTAAAATATGAGAGGCATGACCGTCCTTTTGTTTTTATAAATAATTTATCTTTCTTGAAATAAAAGATTTCCTTAGGAAAATTCAATAGATAAGCCAAAGAAATATTAGTAGGCTTTATTCATGAAAAAATGAAAAAATATATGTATTTTATTTGGATGTTTTAAACTATACTTTTCACAAAATATATTTTAAATTTAAATGCATTTTTTAAAATATGGCATAGACCGCCTCGCAATTTCTAAAAGCTAATAAAATCACCAAACTTAACTAATTTATATCAAACATGCAATTAATTTGCTCTTAAAAAAGTAATATCTCATAGATTGGCATATAATGTCATAGATTAGTTACTACAATAATTATAAATATTTTCAATTCATTTGAAAATTTTAAATTTGAAGTTATGTTTAATTATTATTTTTACAAATAGTAGTAATTGGTTGGTTGAATATAATTTTCATTAAAAAAATAGGCAATATGATTAAAACATAAAACATAACTTACTGAGGAGTTTTTATAAAAATAAAAAATTAGAATAAATAAATTTTTCATGACCAAAAGATCATTTTCAAATAAATTATTTTTTTTATGAAAAATAAGAATTTCATGATAGGACCAGGACCAGGACCTGGCCTTTTCATTACACTTCAGTCTATCATAAGAAGAGGTAAAAAGGTAAAAGAGTGTTTTCTCATCCATAAGCTTACAGACAAAAAAAAGTTCTAGACTTCTAGTAGCCATATAGAACTAGGTGCAAGCCCAAAAAGACTATGGGGATGTTTGGGTTGATTTCTTTTTTAAGTAACTTATAAGTCAAAAGTCAAAAGTGGAGAACTTCCAACTTTTAATTTTGACTTTTTGTTTTACTTTTTCAGCTATAAGAAAGTGTTTAAAAATATTTTTTTGTGTTACCCAAATACTTTTAAAATTTAAAAAAGTGTCTAAAAGTCACAAAAAAAAAATCTCAAACATCCACTAAGTTAGGATCGGATATGAAGTTATTCTTATTCACTTGAATTCTAATATTAGACATGTCTATCATATAACTTATATTACTAAAATATTTAGAATAATAACCTTGTAGAAATTCATAAGAAACAACAACGTTTAAAATATATTTTTAAAATAAAAAAGTATAAATCAGTGAAGAAAATAGAATCAGAAAACAAAAGAAAAAAATCAAGCCCACCAACGGCATTATTGTATCCTTATGAAAATTATTTGCCACGTCCTGAGTCTGTACCCTAGACATGACTGGCACTAGAAAATCATTTTTGACCCCCAGGTGAACCACTTGACCTAACTTATTTACTCAGAAGAAGGTTCAAGTAATAAGAGTGGGCTAAATTAAAATAACTGCAAAGCTTGACTAAAATATCTGTATAAAATAATCAACTCAAAGTTATTTAAAGTTAACTGAAAGAGATGACCTGAACACTATGTCAACTAGTCTATGAAACCTCTAAACTGGCTCTGAAACAAACACCGTGACAGGACCAGAACAACCTCAACTGAAATAAACAACAAATAAAGGAAATAAAGACCCAAGATGCCTTGAACTACAAGGAGGCTTCACCAATAACAACTCAGTAAAGCTAACGGAGTGCCTGTTGCGGTTCTCTTCTGTCACCTGTGTCTGCATCATAAAAAGATGTAGATTCAAAGGATGTCAGAACATGAAATGTACGAGTATATAAAATAGACGAAACAAGAACTCAAAATATAATGCTCAGCTCAAAACTCTACTTATAAGTAACTCAATAATAAAGGAAATGCAGTATAACTAAGGTTCTGGTTCAAAGCATAATAAATGTAACTATAAGGTATATATATACATATATATAGAAATAATATACTTTAACATGGAGAGATTTTCTAACCGTCAACTATCAGTATGAGCTTCGTGATGATACAACATCTTGCCCACATTGCTACAGTCATGTCATACCTTGTCAGGGTAAGGGATGAAATTTAACTTATGGATCCATCTAACTAGGCCATCTCAGTGGCATGTGAGGGGTTGTACAGTTGCTGGTACGATTCTATCCTACGTTCGTCACGTAGTTTATGAGTTTGACTTGCTATTACTGTTAGACCCCAAAGTTAGCGGAGTGGAGGTCAATTGCTCATTTGGGAAATTTGTTGCGATCGTAGTATATTTTAAACATTAATAAATTTGTGGTGCGTGATTATGGAATCAAATGAATTTGGCGGGGATAATTAAGTTGAAGTCGGAGGTCCTTAATTGGATTA
>JAPFFP010029948.1:0-15730 GCA_026153255.1 Solanum medicagineum | reverse complement strand
AAAGTATAATGAAAAGTTGTCTCTTATCCTACAACAGTGCATGGTTTCATTGAGTTATTACTTGATACACAGTGTTTCTCGCCTTACATATTCAGTACAATATTTCGTACTGACGTCCCCCACGGGGGACCTGCATTTCATGCTGCAGGTACAGGTGCTAGTAGATCTCCCCAGTAGGAGTACAGGATATTCAGTGGTTGTTACCGAGCTCCAGGTTGCTTCGGGGCTTTGTATATGTCTAGAGCTTACATGTTTTTATAGCACAGTTTGTTGAATCAGGGCCTGTCCCGACCCTTGTCAGATGTTTCTCTTATTTAGAGGCTTTGTAGACTACGTAAAGTAAAGTATAGTCATGTTTCGTACTTTAGACAGCGTGGACCCAACGGCCTAGTCATATGCATTTCCTTTTGGCTTGTAATCACTGTTTATCTTCTTAAAGGCATGTCAAACATAGAAAACCCTTATAATATGTATAGAATGCACATAAATACAGGTTGGTTCTCCTGGGCTTTATCGACCACGGGTGCCAGTCCGCCCTAACGGGACTTTGGGGCGTGACATGACGTCCCTCTCTGGGTTTGGATTGTTTCATGATGTAGATACAAGATTTGGAGATCGTCATCAAGCGCATTATTGAGGATTTGAGACGTTCAACTGATTGGTGAGCCTGCCCTACTTCGGAGGATTAATTGTATTTATTTCATCTTACTTTAGAGTTAGATTGGATTGACTTTATTTTGATTAAGGTAGCCATGGGTCTGTCATTGGCACAACTTGAAGTGACAAAGGCTTCATGAACTAGAGTCGAATGTTGATATTAAGACTTGTTGAGCTAGTTTCCTTCTACTAGCCTTTCCATTTATAATATTATTTTGAGATTAGATGAGATGTGCACATTTACTTCCTTATATCTTCCGCTAATTAGTAGAATGTATGAATGAATGAATGTGATGAGGCCAAGTGGTTTGCTTGGGGACTACCAATAGTCTCTAAGTACCGATTACATCTAGGGTACCCTCCCGGGGCGTGACATAATATGATTGCAAGAATTGGAACATTAATTAACAGAGTATTTTTACACAATGAAACACGAAATTTATATGAGAAATGTTGATCCAGTCTAGTAGAAATAGGCAAATTTCCTTGAGAACCCTATTCTCTTTTTCAGGAATTGTTTCTTTTTTTGTTCCAGAACGACTAGAATTGACTTAACTCAACCCCCCCCCCTCTTTTTTTTGGGGGAAGGGGGGAAGGGGGGGAGAGGGAAAGGAATCCAAAATCACATAGATAAATCTATATTGAAATGTCTTATGATGTGGAGATCTCCCTGGAGATGACATGACAAACCTAAACGTTTGGTTGGAGAAGAATCATTCTGTACAATATTACGTACTTTCAAATTGTCAAAAATTATAAATATCCAGTCGAATGCATTTCAATAAATAATAATAATCACTTATATATCAACCCCTTACATAAAACACTGACTTATGGCATCTATACATAATAAATATACAAGAAATATTAATGTTTCAGTTAATTTACATTTCATCAGGGAAAATTTCAACCAGATGAGAGATTTGGGCAATCAAAGCCTTCAACCTTAGCTTAGCTGGTGCTTGAGTTTTTTGCCCATGTAATCTTGGTTTAGAACTCAATAATGCCGGAGCTGGAGCTGAAGCTGAAGTAGATGCATTGATTGGTGCTGACAATAAACAGGTGAATTGCTTTCCAAAATTTGCAAACCACACACCATGAATAATTGCCTAAGTGGTAACCCATTAAAGAGAGGAGGGGATGATGATGCTGATGGCGGCGCAACTATACCATCCTGTTACACCACATACAACAATGAAAAATTGAAGACAAATTTACACCATATATCAGTTCAATTCACAACACCGTGATTGGATGTAAATCAAATTTCTTTTAACTTTCATCTATATAATAGAAGCGTTCATTTTGAAGCAGTGTTACAAGAAAACAAACCCGCCCATTGGATCAGTGTAGAAAGGACAAAAAAGATAAAGCGGAACAGTTGGTAGGCAAACGGTAATGTATACACTCAAGTTTTCTGGTAGTGCTTCATTGATGAAATTTGATATCAACAACATTGTTATAAATTACATCAACCTTGAAATTAACGAAACCTTTAACAGATGCAAATATTGATTCCCACATTGCTATTACAAAGAAATAGTAGCTCTTTGAAAATGAGATCTAAAAGTAGTTCTGCTTCTTTTTTTGAATCCAATGTATGACCAGTTTTATTACTGTTCCTCCATTTAAAGAGAAACCACGTTACACAATACTCTCATCTATCCCAAAAAAAAAAAAAAGAAAAGAAGAGAGACAAATCACCTGAAAAGAGGCTCCGTAGCCAATTCTGAGTTGAAAAGAGGGTACGGGACAAACAACTTGAGACTTAGAATTAGTGTTACAATTCATCGTCAAAAATCAATTTGCCAGAAAATTGATTCAATGTGAAGATGTGAAACTAGTGTCTACTCTACACATATATTCCAAACAGACACTCCCAGCTCATTTTCTTAGGCAGTGTTTGATGGTGACAAAGTATTATAAGGATAAAGTTAAAAATATTATAGTTGTCAAGAGAAGTTTCCCCAGATACTATGGTACCTTTTATCAACTTTTATATTTTGTAAGGTAACTTTAAGATGAACAAAAAGTGAGAGGGATAAATTTTTGTCTTGTCTGAATGGAAATCAGTGCACAGTATTCACCATTCAATCTTGTAACGCCAAGATGAAAAAAGGCATAGGAGACTTCAAAAAATGCCGACCATTTTTGCATCTGGATGAATTTCACAATGTGAATGTTTTCTTTTATATTATGGTGTTTTGTTAGTTTTGATATACGTGCAATGCACGTAAATGTCAAATTACATAATATATTATTTTTTTAAAATAATATCAATATTATTAAATAAAAAATTTAAGAAACAATTATAAATGAAATAAAAAAGTATAAGTTTACATGAATAATGGGTTTCTTATGTGTGCATAGTAAAAGTTATGAAATTAATGTACAAAAACATATATGTCTATTTATATTAGAAAACTTAGATAGATGAATTTAAGTTTTGTGCACTCTTAGTGTACAAAATTTCTACTCTATCATGTAATTTTAATTTTATTTATCGTTAATAACTTACTTTAATAAAATAACTATAATTATAAAAAAGGAACACTGTAACACCCTGTAAATTACCAAAATACTCCTAGAAGAGAGATGTGTGCACAATGCGTCTTCCAAACTCCGATGGCAAATCCGAGGCCGAAAGTGCGATCAACATGAAAAATAGAGTGGGGATATGGTCTTGGTTGATTTTTAGAGAAACCGGATCAAACGATAATTTTTTGATGCAAAAACACATTCCAGTAAGAGTGTGCGACATGTACGCATCGCCGATTCATACTTAGATGTAGTCACAATATTTTCTACGAGATTAGAAAACTCGATCGCAAAATTTTAACAAAAATTCCCTCAAAGTAACCCAATTTGCGTCACAAACTAGGCCTCCTCGAGGTGAAGATTTTTTTTCAGTTTCGTGAGGGGCATTCTAGACTTTTTCCAACCCATAAACTTAAAACACGATCTAAATGGGTCGTTTTGAGCATAAAAGGGCTTTTACTCCCCATTCCTAAGTCCTTTCTAGGTTCTAACAAAGACTAGGGCTAAAGAGAAGAGAAGAGGAACGAGAATTCAAGAGATTGAGGAGAGTTCTTATGAGGTTGATTGCCAAAGCTTCATACTAGGTATGTAAGACTAAACTAAGACATGAAATGTTATTTCATGTGCCCCGATTGATGGTAATAGAGTTAAGAGTATAATGAGTCTACATACATGTTTCTTAAATATTTTCATTATATATATATATATATTTTATGTGTTGATGATCATCATAAACTTGATTTACTCATTAAATGATTTTACAATAGCTATTTTCACAAGCCCTATATGTTCCTTTGTAAAAGAATGCATGAATGAACTTAGGGACGGTGTATAGATCCTTGACTTAAGTATGCTGATTGTGATGTGAGCGTGATGATGAGTTAATAGAGCTTGATAGTCCCATGAGTATTCATAATTGAATTCTAGAGATGTGTCTAATTACTTCCTTTTAATGATTGATCTGAGTCCTTGAGTTATTAAATGTAACGATCCAGTCATTTTACGACTTCATCGAAGCTTGAAAACATTATTTTTAGCAAAATTTGGACCAAATGTCACCTCAAGGGAGACTACACAGTCCGTGTGAGGTCACACGACCCGTGTGGCCTCCAGTGAAGTGATACTTGGCCTTTATTTTAAGTGTGGCCTTGTTGTGGAGTTTCGGGCTAAGGCACATCACACTTGGACCATACAGGGGTCGTGTGGCTCTTCAAGAACCGTGTTGATGGCCGTGTGATGGCCTTGAGCTTGAAGCACCTATGTTTGGAGCAAAGTGTGGTCACACGGCCACCTTCACGGGCCGTGTGATGGCTCACGGGCCATATGGCCCTTTTGTGGAGCAAAGTTCGTAAACTTTTTCTATGTATTGGGTCTTCAAGATCAAGCTAAGTTCACTTTCAAGCCTTCAATTCAAGCTTATTTATGTTGTTTAAGTCCATCATGGGTCCCCTACATCAAGCCAAATTCAAAGGATTTCTGTCAGCTAAGTTTTTCACAAGTATTAATAAAAGGGTCAACTTTAAAAGGGCATATCTCTTTCCACAAACTGAATTGGGCGGCCTATAGCCAATCAAACTAAAGCTCTTTGAATTAGTTTTCCAATGCACTTGGTTTCGCTTCATTTAGAGTTCGGGTGAAGACGTTATGCCAGTTTTTGTAGAACTTGTCTGTGCAGGAGTATATGCTGGTTTTCTTTAATACCATTTCATTAATGGCGTTCTTGTAAATTTGGTAATTTCTATTGGTCTTTTGGGATTCCCAATGCTATCTAATGAACTTCTAAAGACCGAAACACTATTCCAAATATTAAAAACTCACTCCTCACATTTTAAACTCTCTCAAATTCCTCTCAAGAACTTTTGAAGATTTTCAACTTGGGGACTAAGGCAAATTCAAGTCTCCCTCAAACCTCTCTTGGAATTTCTTCAATTGGGTCTAGGTATATAGTTTGATCCTTGGTTCCTTCCAACCAAGGAGACCCAAATCTTTTCAAGCAATTTTTCATGAAATTAAGCTTACTTTACATGTGGATTTATATTATTTTGATTTATTAAATTAAATGGATGTACGGGCATACATATTTGATGATTTTAAGTTATTTTAAGCCCAATTATGATGATATACATGGAAGTTATGAAGTTATGAATATTCATGCCCCTTTTTAAGGCTTGTCTACGCATGGGTGATTGTATTACGATTTTAAATGTCAATTTAATTATGTTTTCATTTGAATTTCATATTATATTGTTGATTTCAGATTGAATATTAATTAGCCATTCTTTCCTCACATCATTCATGAAATTTGCATTCATGACATTGGATTTTTATGGAAATTATGAAGTGGTTAAGCCCAACTATGATTTATGACATGATTTTGATAAAGTATTGGTTATGATAAGAATGTGATCACATATATGTCTAAGATTATGTCTCATTGAGCAAATTATGGGTGTTTACACCACTATGTTAAAGGGAGCATCGATTGAGGTTTGAGTCGGAGTGGGCTATCCCTAAGGTTCCACACTCATCTCTCAAGAAGGTGATCTATGGAGCTATCCATATCATGAGAGTATGTCATGAAGAATGTTTTAGCTTTTTAGCCTGTTATGCATGATTATGAAGAATGTGATTTGGCCTTTATGCTTAAAAATGCATGTAAGCGATTTGAAGTCTTATGTCTCTTTTACAAGCATGTATATATATGTATTCTAGTGGGATGACAACCTGACACTGATGGATTGGATGTCGGCGTGGACTATCCCCAAGGGTCCATACTCCTTTCGTTGAACTATGTGTCTAACATAGGATTATGTTTATGCCCCAAGGTTAAGGATATACCTTTGGTAAGTGTGTCACTACTTATCATTGTGGAGGAGACAATCTAGTTCCAAGGCATAGCTCACTTGGTGCCATGTCGGTTATGGTCCCATCCTCAATATATATGAAGTATTTTCGCATTTATGCAATGCTCATCATGACATATTGATATACTACTCTCTTGTTATATGATTCTTTCTATATGATGAGCCCTTGTCCTCTAACTTTGAATGCAGGTTTGGTAAGTCATATGCATTGCTTCCTACATACTTAGTACATTCAAACGTACTAAAACATACTTTTTCCTACATGATCTCACCATATAGGGACCGAAAGCATATCCATTCACCATACAATATCTAGCTTGGGATTTAAGTTTTACTTGTTGTGGTGAGTCCTAATTTTAAAGGACGAACTACCCTTCCTCTACCTATGGTACTTTATCTATTTTATTTTCTTGAGGGTGAGCCCGGGGCATGTCATGGCCACCATCCTATCATATAACTAGAGGCATTGTTGGACTTCCTGTATACTCTCGTGAGATCTATGTGTTATGTTTTGCATTTGAACCTTATTATCATGGTCATTCTTTGGATATGACTATTATGGATTGACTATGGGAATCATGATTTATATGTATGTTTGATATGGAAATGTGGAAGATCCTAAGTCCCGAATTTCCTCCATAGCATGAGTCATACTTACTCTCCCCTTAGTCATTATGCGCAATATGCTATATGAATCCACGCTAATCTCTTTTCCTAAGATATATCCATAATGTGATTTCTACTTTCTCGTCCCTTAGAACTATTTATTTAATTTTGAATATGCTTCCGAACCGATGATGTGAATTTGGATACTTTGAGGCTTGTCTGGGGACTCTCAACTTCCTATTCTCCATGTCACTCCTATACCTCAGGTCCGGGTCATGACAGAGACAGTATCAGAGTCCTAGGTTTATACATGGTCCTCGGAGTCCAACATGCCGCGTCAAGTCGAGTCTTATTCATGGGTATGAAGCGTGCCACATCTATGGGTAAGAGGCTACAAGGCGTTTTAGAAAATTTTTCACTTTTCATGTTTCTTATCATACCATGGAACATTTCTTACGATGTCCTTTCCCCATCCCTCCCTACCCAATAGGGATAGTTATTATGGGCTCTTAATGCAATCCAGACAAAGGTGATGTAGCTAATCTTATAGATGAAGTCAAAAGGGAGTTGGTGATGGATGTGCATTGTTTGACAAGCTTGGTCCTTTGGGAATTTAGGAGTTTTCTTTTGGTTGGCTGATTATGATGAAAGGTTTGTGGAGGGTTTCTTATTTGTTGCATCTCGCTTGACCATACTGACTCAAAAGGGGGCCAAATTGTCATGGTCGGATGGGCATAAGGATAATTTTTAGACATTGGGAGATCGGCATACATTGGCTCCTGTTTTGACTTTATCGGATGGCTTACATAGGTTAGTGGTGTGTTGGGATGCTTCTTGGATTGGGTTGGGTTGTGTACTTATGCGACATGGTAAGGTGATAGCTTTTCCGTCAAGGTAATTAAAGGTAAATAAGCATAATTACCTGACTCATGATCTGAGTTAGCGACGGCGGTATTTGCTTTGAAAAATTTGAAGACACTATTTGTATGGGGTACATGTGGACGATTTCACTGATCACAACAGTTTGCGATATGTGTTCACTCAAAAGGATCTTAAGTTGAGGCAAAGAAGAGGGTTAGAACTCCCTAAGGGCTATGACATGAGTGTAAAGTGTAATTCTGACAAGGCAAATGTTATAGCCGATGCTCTTAGTAGGCTATCTATGGGAAGTGTGGCTCATGTTGATGAAGGGAAGAAAGAATCAACAAAAGATGTTCACCGTTTGGCTAGATTGGGTTTTAGGTTGACTGACTCTAATGATGGTGGTATACATGTTCAAAATGAGGCCGAATCCTCGGTGGTTATTAATGTGAAGGATAAGCAAGATCTAGATCCATCCTTTGTTGAATTAAAGAAATTGGTTGCCAAAAAGAATATTGAGGTTTTTTCTGAATGGGGAGATGGTGTACTCCGGTATCAAGATTGGTTATATGTTCTGGATGTGGATGATCTTAGAAAGGTGATCATGAGTAAAACCTATAATTCCAATTATTCTATTCACCTGACATCTACTAAGAGGTACTAGGATTTGAGAGAAGTGTACTGGCGGCATGGTATGAAGAGAGACAATGCCAAGTTATATATTTGGGAGTTGGTTAGAGTGGGTGGTTTGCCTACCTTTATTATATCGGATTGTGGCATACAACTTACTACTCACTTTTGGAAATCACCTCAAAGGGGGGTTGGCCCTAAGATGAAGTTGAAGTACATACCACTTTTCATTCTCAATCCATTGTGCAAGCCGGGAGGACAATTCAAACTATGGAAAGAGTCAAATTGGTTAGGGAAAGTAAGATGGTTTGAAGTCATTAAAAGTTTTATTTGGATGCTGGAAAGAAGGATCTTGAGTTTTATACTGGTGTTTGGATGTATGTGAGGGTCTCACCTATGAAGGGTATAATGCGTTTTAGGAAGAAGGGCAAGCTAGGTCCCCGGTATGTAAGTCCTTATGAGATATTTTTGAGCTAATTGGAAATGTGGCTTATAGGTTGGATTTGCCTCCGAATTTGAGTTCTACTCACTCGGTTTCCCATTTGTCTATGTTGAGGAAGTTGATTGGTGATGCTTATACTATTGTGTTTTTGGAAGGTGTTGAGGTTAAGGAGAACTTGTATTAAGAGAAAGTTCCAGTAGAGGTCTTGGAGGGGCAAGTGAAGAGGCTTCGCAACAAGGATCAACATGTTGAAAGTGCTACATGGGAAGTGGAATCAAGTATGATTTGGCGATACCTATATCCTTTCCAATCTACTCAAGCCTATGGTATTATGTTCTTCCTATTCCCAATGGTCCTAATTCTTTCACTCTTGAGTCTCATGACATGACATGCATACATATGCACAAAAATGTCTATCTCATGATGTTTTAAATGATTTGAATACATTTTTATATGAGTTTTAATGACTTTATGAGTTTCAAATGATAAGTTATGTGTTGTATCTTGTGTTTGGAAGTTTCATGTTCTAAGTGAAGTTTTTCAAGCCTTGTACTTGCACATTTGGGGACGAATGTTAAAAAGGGGGAAATGATGTAATGATCTGGTCATTTTACGACTTCATTAGATCTTGAGAATGTCATTTTTGGCAAAATTGGGACCAAGTGTCACCTCAAGGGAGACTACACGGTCCGTGTGAGGTCACACGGCCCGTATGGCCTCCAGTGAAGTGATACTTGGCCTTAATTTTGAGTGTGGCCTTGGTGTGGAGTTTCGAGCTAAGACACACCAACTTGGACCCCATACGGGCCATGTGACCTCACATGGACCGTGTGGAGGGCCGTGTGATGGCCTTAAGCTTGAAACACCCACGTTTGGAGCAAAGTGTGGTCACACGACCACCTTCACGAGCCGTGTGGCCCTTTTGTGGAGCAAATTTCATAAAATCATTCTAAGTATGGGATCTTCAAGCTCAAGATAAGTTCACTTTCAAGCCTTCAATTCAAGCTTGTTTATGTTGTTTAAGTCAGACTTGGGTCTCCTACATCAAGAAAAGTTCAAAGGAATTCCGTTGGCGAAGTTTTTCATATGTACCGATAGAAAGGTCCAATTTAAAGGGGCATATCTCCTAGCACAAAATTAGTTGGGTGGCCCACAACCTGTCAAATTAAAGCTCTTTGAATTAGCTTTCCAATGCACTTGGTTTCACCTCATTAAGAGTTTGGATGAAGAAGTTATGCCATTTTTGTAGAACTCGTCTGTGTAGGGTTGTATACGGGTTTTCTTTAATTCCGTTTTGTTAATGACGTTCTAGTAAATTTGGTTATTTTTGTTGGTCTTTTGGTATTTTATATGCTATCTAATGACCTTCTAAATACCTAAACCCTATTCCAAACATTCAAAAACTCAATGCTCACATTTCGAACTCTCTCAAATTCCTCTCAAGAACTCTTGAAGATTTTCAACTTGGGGGTCAAGGCAAACTAAAGTCTCCTTCAAACCTTTCTTTGAATTTCTTCAATTGGGTCTAGCTATGTGGGTTTTGATCTTTGGTTCCTTCCAACCAAAGAGACCCAAATCTTTTGAATCAAATTTCATGAATTTAAGCTCTCTTTGAATATGGGTTTTCACTATTTGGATTTATTAAATGAAATTCATGAATGGGTTATACATATTTGATGATTTTAAGTTACTTTAAGACCTATTATGATGATTTACATACGGTATATGAAATTATGAATATGCATGTCCCTTTTCAAGGCTTGTTTATGCATGGATGATTATATTTTGATTTTAAATGTGTATTTAATTATGTTATCATTTGAATTTAATATTTTATTATTAAATTTAGATTGAATCTTAATTATCCATGCTTCCTCACATCATTCATGGCATTTGCATTCATGACATTGGATTTATGTGGAAATTATGAAGTTGGTTAAGCCCAATTATGATTTATGATATGGTTTTGATAAAGTATTGGTTATGACAAGAATGTGGTCACATATATGTCTAAGATTATGGCTTATTGAGAAAATTATGGGTGTTTACACAACTATGTTTAAGGTAGCATTGATTGCCGTTTAAGTCGGAGTGGGCTATCCCCCAGAGTCCATACTCATCTCTCAAAAAGGCTCTAAGGAGCTATCCCTATACATAAGAGTATGTCATGAAGAATGTTTTAGCTTTTTAGCCTATTATGCATGATTATGAAGAATATGATTTGGCCTTTACGCCTAAGAATGCATGTACACGATTTGAAGTCTTATGTCTCTTTTACAAACATGTATATGTATGTATTCTAGTAGGATGACGACCTAGTATGGGTGGATTGGATGTCGGCATGGACTATCCCCAAGGGTCCATACTCCTTTCGTTGAACTATGTGCCTAACATAGGATTATGTTTATGCCCCAAGGGGGAAAAGTATATTAAGGATCTACCTTTGGCAAGTGTGTCACTTCTAATTGTTGTGGAGGAGACAACGGGGTTCCAAGGCATAATTCATTTGGTATGATGTCGGTTACGTTCCCATCCTTAATATATATGAAGTATTTTCGCATTCATACATATGATTTGGACTTTACGCCTAAGAATGCATATAAATGATTTGAAGTCTTATGTCTCTTTTACAAACATGTATATATGTGTATTCTAGTGGGATGACGAATGAGCACGAATGGATTGGATGTCGGCGTGGACTATCACCAAGGGCCCATACTCCTTTCGTTGAACTATGTGCCTAACATAGGATTATGTTTATGCCCCAAGGGGGAAAAGTATGTTAAGGATCTACTTATTGCAAGTGTGTCACTTCTTATTGTTGTGGAGGAGACAATGGGGTTCCAAGGCATAGCTCATTTGGTCGCATGTCTGTTACGGTCCCATCCTCAATATATATGAAGTATTTTCGCATTCATGCATCATACTCACCATAACATATTGATATACTACTCTCTTGTTATATGATCCTTTCTATATTATGTTCCCTTGTCATCTAACTTTGAATACAAGTTTGGTAAGTCAATACATTGTATCGTGCATGCTTAGTACATTCAAATGTACTAACGTATACTTTTGCCTACATGATCTCACCATGTAGGGACCGAAGAGCATATCCATTCACCATACGACATCTAGCTTAGGATTCAAGTTTTACTTGCTGTGGTGAGTCCTATCTTCCAAGGATGAACCTCCTTTCCTCTACCTGGGTACTTTATCTATTTTATTTCCTTGAGGGTGAGCCCAGGGTATGTTTTGGCCGCCGTCCTATCTTATGACTAGAGATATTGTTGGACATATTATAGACTCTGTTCGGATCTGTGCGTTGTGTGTTGTATTTGAACCTTATGATCATGGTTATTCTTCGGATATGACTATTATGGATTGATTTTGGGAATCATGATATATATGTATGTTTGATGTGGAAATGTGGAAGATCCTAAGTCCCAAATTTTCCCCATAGTGTGAGTCATACTTACTTGCCCCTTAGTCATTATGTGCTATATGCTTTGTGAATCCATGCTAATCCCTTTCCCTAAGATATCCCTATAGCGTGAGTCCTACTTTCCTGTCCCTTAGAATTATGTGTTTAATTTTGAATGCGCTTCCGAACCGATGATGTGAATTTGGATACTTTGAGGCTTGTCTGGGGACTCTCAGGTTCCCATTCACCATGTCACTCCTAGACCCTAGGTTCGGGTTGTGACATTAAAATGAGAACTTAGTTGATGAGATGAATCAGTTGATAGGCCGAAATGCCCAATTAAATTCGAGTTAATGAGATGATGAGAGTCTCTATGAGACTAATTGAGATGATTGATTGATATGGATAGTCTTATTAGCATTGATTCTTGGGAGAAGTATTGAGCACCGAAATGAGTAAGAGCAAATCCAACTCGCACTCATTAACTACATCGCCAAGCGTAGGTGAGGATTAAACCATTACATTGAGGTTCCCTCTTGAGTTAAAGTTCCTGAAAATAATAGAGGACTTGAGAGGATAGATCCCTAGCGTATCTGATTCATTCTTTACCTACCAAGTACGGAACGATTGTGGCAACATCAATAGGATTTTTGTACAATCACTGGCTCATAAGTGATTGTTATAGGATAATAGAAAATCCTAGATAGGTCCCACACTGATAAAACTCTGAGTATGAGTTGATTCATGAGGTTTGATTAGTAATGATGAGGTGTGGTTGGTATTGATGGGTCATTTGTCTACTCTTTATTCTTGCTTTAGATAGACATTTGACATTCTGAGTGAGTATATTCTGAGTTGATGTTATTTCTATGTATATTATTCTATCTATATCTATTTCATTTAGCCATTTTACATACTCATACATTTTATGTACTAATGTCCATTGGACTGCATTATTTTATGATGCCAAGGTAGGTATTAGAGATCGTCAACATGCGTAATGTTGAGGATCTTTTGCAGTCAGCTGAGTTGTTGACTCTTCTTTACTTAGGAAGACCCTTATTTTATTTTCATCTAGCTATTTGTAACACCCCCCTAATATTTTGTACCTGGTTTGGGGTAAATATGCCGGATATGCTAGGGAAAATTCTGAGAAAAACTGGAAAAGCAAGTCTATGAAAGGAGTTTACGACTCATAGAGTGGCGTTTTGTAGTAAATTCCAATAACTCAAGTTTCAGGACCCTTCAGCTTATGAGCGGAGTTTACAACTCGTAGAGAGGGGTTTCGTGATAAATTTCAGTAAGCCCAACTTCAGATCCCCTTGTTCACGAAAGGTCGCCTACGACTAGTAGAAAGAGGTCTCGTGCCAACATCCAGTGACTCAAATTTTTGGTACTTCCAGTCTACGAGAGGTGGTCTACGACTCATAGACATGGCCTCATAGACTCAGTCGGCAAATTTTAAGAGGGGCAATTATGACCATTCTGGTCCCTTTTAGTTAAATCCCTATGCATTTTTAGGCTTGTATTAAGTCTTGAAACAAACTCTAGGGGTATTCATTCATCATTCTACACCTTGGCGAGTTTCTTGAGAGCATTGGAGGAGAAAGAGGAGCTAGGGTTTCAAATTCTAGTGCAAAGATCAGCTGAGGTTTGGTTGTTTCTTCCTTTCCCAGGTATGTAAGGCTTACCAAAGTGTCGATTACCTTCTTCTACACACCCCTTCACTTTCTTGAGTCAAGACTTGGAAAGAGGAGTTGAGATTTGAGAAATTTCATCATCTTATTATTGAAATATTTTATTTATTGCAAATTCTCTTGATAATTTATGAAGTTTTGCTAATATTACATGATCTCTATATGACATCACTTAGAGTTTTATACGTGACAGCATGAACCCTAAATTCCATGACTTTATGAAATTCTATGCATGCTAATGAGATGAGATTGAGGTTGAGTATCTTAGTTGAGTAATATAAGTATTATTGAGAACAAAAAGCATGTTGCATTGAGTCACACATATTACTATGCATGAGTATCTTGCTTGCACTATATGATATGTTAATTGAGTGAGTTTAAATGACTGTTTGAGTTTGAGTCGGGTTTGATTATTTGCATTGATTGATTGAGCTGCTGAGAAACTTAGTTAACCTGAGAATCGAGATTTGAGTTGATTGATTGAGCATTGAGGTTTAAGTTGGTTGATTGAGTATTGAGGATTGAGTTTATTGATGGGTTGACCATATTTTAGTCTTGGAAAAAATATTGGCCACTGACCAGGGAGCGAGTATATCTTTACATTAACCCACAGAACTACGTTGCCAGTGTAGGATAGTGATTACAGCTCTTCTAGCGACTCTTGTCCCACAAATGAACTTTTGCTATGGATCTAAGAGAGAGATAGACCTGGAAGGATGAAAGCGAATCAATGTGCTAATTTCTCATCCACAAATCAGCCCGTCCTGTAGGTTCTTTTCTCAAAGAATAAAAAAATGGGAGGAGGAAAATCTTGATAGAATTTGAAAGATCTCCCTTTTCGATGGAAAGTTAGGGGTGGGCGTGGCAACGACGTTGCCTTCGTTGTGCATCACCAAACTAAAGGTTGTGGGATTGGATGGTGGTTAATAGAAACTCCCAAGCTACATTAATTGAGCATGAAAGTTTTAAAATGAGTATAATTCTACTGAGTTTACTTTTAAAAACATGATTTACTTTAAACTTGCATATACTGAGCTGAGCATGAGTTATTGAGTCTAGATGAGTTAGTTGAGCTTTACTTTCTTGAGCTACTTTATGTACCGGTATATTCCATGTACTGACATCCATTTAGGCCTAAATTGTTTTATGATGCAGATACAGGTGGTGATAGAGGACTTCAGCTCAAGCATTGTTGAGGTCTGGATCAGTACACTTCCAGAGTTGTTGAGCCCCTTTGCTTTTTGGAGGAGCTCCTTTATCTCATGAGTTGAGTTAGTATATTTTCCTTCTTGATTGAGGTGTTCATGGGCTGTCATGACACCATCCTGATTACTGAGTAGAGACTTCATAGACACTGAGTAAAGATGTTAATGTGTTTTTTATAATTCTAAACTCATTCTTTGAATCTTTGAGACAATAGAGTTATGTTTATTTTAATGATATCTATCTATTTTGACTTCCTTCTTCCGCTGTTGATTTGATGTGATGATGAGGTCAGGTGGTTCTCTTTGCAAACCAACAATGGATCTTCAAGTGTCAGGCACGCCAAAGGTACCCTCCAAGGGTATGACAAACTTGGTATCAAAGCACAGAGTTCAGGAGTCCTAGGGAGTCTGTGAAGCCGTGTCTAGTAAAGTCTTGTTTATGGGTGTGTTGTACACCACACTTCATAAGCGAGAGGCTATAGGACATTAAGAATTGTTACCCTCTTTCTGTATTCTGAGTTCGTGCAATAGAGTTAAAACTCTACAAAATCTTTTCTAACTCATGCGTATGTGTTTGCAGATCATGCCTCCTAGATGCACCGTAACCCAGAGGAATGCCTTAGCTAGCAATGCTGAGAACCTTACTTCAGATATGTCACTTCAGATGGAAATGAGGGGCCGAGGTCGACCAGCTAGAACAGCTGGTGTTCCTGTGACACTGTCACAGCTCGACCCCGGGGCCGTGACTAGTGCCGATTAGGCACCATTACCGAAACCAAGTACATATTTACACTAATAAATCTACA